>CAUYQV010109522.1:0-37653 GCA_963574575.1 Galagoides demidoff
ATTTTCACTCAATTACATTAATTGTTTGGCTGATGCTGATGACATAACACCCAAGCTCTTCAAAGAAAAGAATGCGCCAGAATAGTCAGCACAACAAGCTGTGCTAGACTATAGCTTAGGGGTCCTCAAACTTTTTAAACAGGGGACCAGTTCACTGTTCCTCAGACCATTGGAGGGCCAGACTGCGGCCCCGGGCCGAGTTGGCTGCTAAGCAGGACAGGCAGTGGCTATAAAAACACCCAGCGGGATGGATAAATGTCCTAGGTGGGCCACATGTAGCCCATGGGCCATAGTTTGAGGACGCCTGGTAGATGTCATGCTTGTTGTTGAGTTTGTTTTTAATTAACAATAAATTATGAAAGGCCAAGACCTAAAAAAACAATAATTTTAGTGTAAAAAACTAAAAGGTGATTCTAAGCCTTCAAAATTTTTTGAGGGCTTTCCTGATTTCCAAATGAGCTCTTAATTATTTTGGAATAGTGGAGGGAAATACATACATTTCAAACTCTATATTTTGTTTTTCTTTTTTTCTTTTTTTAGAAATCGGTCAATACAATTATTAGGATACAGGTTTTGAACGAAAAATAAGTCCCTATTCCTAAATACTGAAATCTGGGTACCAGTGGGAGAATATAATGCTCATTGCAATGAGAAAATGTATTCTAGTTTGTATTCTTCATTTCTTGGGAGCCACCCAGATCCAGAGTGGGCAAATCATTCTAGAATCTTTCTAGAATGAGGAACTCTGACCACCAATGTAATTCATTCTTATTTTGACAGAAACAACTGCCCGGCATTGATTTTAATTTAGGTTGATACTACACTTTTAGAAAAGGAGTTAGAAAAGGCCTGCTTTGAGTATTACAAAAGTATTCCTTGATTTTTGACAATAAAAACGTTTAGCTACAGAGAACTTTGGATCAATGGAGAAAAAAATATGTTAACCTAAATGAGTAGGATGGCATAAGTAAATGTCTCAACCTCTATTATGTTTACCAAATCTTCCCTGAAGAGTTTTCTAAAATCACTTCGCAGCTCAAAGTGAACAGGGGCTCAAAAAGCAATGGGATGGATGTAGGTGGACTTTGGCATAGTCTCTCAAAGATGTCAGTTGAAACCCTTGTTTTGGCAGGAACAGAGTTAAGTGTTGCCCGTTTCACTGGCTTCTCATTACTCTCACCTGTTTACAAGGAGAATGGACTGGTGTCCTGGTGATGTTAAAGGTAAAAGTTTGTTACAGAGAAAAGAAAGGGCATGTTCATGCAGGAAAGGAAAGTAGATATTATTAGAAATAGTTCCTAAAGTAAGATCAAAATCAACTATGTATTTTTTGAATACAGATTCATTCCTCCGTTTTCTGATAAAAGTTCCATGAATTTCCTTGGGGACCCAGGCTTCCCCATTTCAGGCAGTTTGTGGTCTAGGGCCCTCTCCTGCCTACAGTGATTGGTTCAATGGTGGTCATGTGACCTACATCAGTCCAGTGAGATTTGGTCCTGAGACATTTATTAAAATTGGCAGAGTAGTGCTCACTTCAGCAGTGCATATACTAAAATTGGAATGATACAGAGAAGATTAGCATGGCCCCTGCACAAGAATAACACCCAAACATGAAGTGTTCCATATATTAAAAAAAACAAAAAACCTGGCAGAACAATGTAACCCAATTATACGTACCCTTATATTAATCCAAAATAAAAAATAAATAAAAATAAACCCAGTAGAACAGAGAAGCTGACCTTCTATTGAAACTGCTGAAACAGTAAGATGTAAACTTTGTTGCAGAGTGTATAAATTGGTCAAAAGGTTATATGAGTAAAGTCTGTCTAAATAATGCTAATTACAGAGAAAAACTAATCTGTACAATGGAGCTTTGATATCCTTGGATTCACATCTATCTCCTTGGAATTTCAATGATCTGATCCATTTCATTTAAGTTAAATTATCATCACTTGCAACCAGTGTGTACAACAATATCCATGCCTTGAAGAATACATGGGGCTATACCAAAGAGACAGAGTAACCAAAATTATATTAAGAAATACACACCCAAAGGGCCCCAGTACTCAGATGAGATAATAACAATCCTATATAACTATTCTCTGCTATGTTACCAACCACAATCTCTCAGATAATGGCCCCCAATCCTTCCGCCTTGAGTTCCTACAACACATGAGAACCAGCGTAAAATCAAGATCACATTTCAGCTGTAGAGATGTCATTAATATTTGAAACAGTCGCCTAATATTTTAAGTGGTTGTATGCCAAAAATGAGTTGGACAGCCAAGTTCAAAGACATCCTACTCTGTGTCCCCTCCACGGTATGAAGGGAGGGTGACTCCCTTAGTCAACTGCTTGATAAATTCCCTCTAATCATTCTCATTAGCCCTGTTCAAGGCTAGTTTTTCATCAATAGGGTCTATAACCAACTGTCTCTAGCTTTGTAATCTATAAAAAAGAACCACTTGTCACATATTAGTCTTTCATGCACAGAGTGCCTCAGTAGGATATGCAAATTTAAATTGCTTCAATTCAAGCCGTTCTAAGCAATTGCAATGTAGAGTTTAGTAACATGAAGACACAGTGAAATACTGTGGGAAATGCTTTAAAACAGCAGCAGATATTAAGCAATACTCTGGTTACCTTTAAGTTTCTGTTCTCTGAAGACATTAATTTAGTTGCTGACAGGGGTACAAGTAGGTTATGCTAAGCCTCTTGAGCCAAAGAGTAATCCTACTTTCTTGCAACTTTAAACGCCTTAAATCCCACGGTCAATTCTTCTTGGATTACCGAGAGGATCAGCAATAATTTTCCTGGCACTAATGTTTGGCTGAAAATACTGTACTTTTATTCTTGAGTCTTACATGTTGGTAAATCTAAACTCGGGAAGCTAAATCTTCAGATACCAAGAGAGATGTGGTGTGCCTCGGAGCTCATGTTTTGAAACACTCTCCTACACTGGCAGTGAAAAAAGCTGTGGATGTTTCTCAAGCACTTGTGTGCAAAATTGAATGAAGCAGGCTATTTCACAAAGGTCCAGGGAGCATAATTATGACTAAGTATTTTCACAGCTGTCCACGTGGTACTAACTGTTCACAATACCTAAAGAAGGCTCTCCTCCAGCCCACTGAGTACAAAAGGTAAGCTGAAATCTGCTCTGTGGAGCTAATATATTTCTAAGGGTTTTTTTTAATGAAATTATTTAAAAGGTATTCAGAGACTAAGAAGAAGAAACATGACAATGTAATGAAAAACTGGAAATCAAAATAGTGAACACATGGCAATGCAGCAGCAGCCATACTGCTAACAGAAGACATTACTGAGAACTGGGGCTGGGGTGTTAGAATACTCCAATTATTTTTCAATACTTGGAAGAGATGTCTGAAGCTCCCCTGAAAGATCACCGCCTGTATAAATACCTCCAAGTAAAATCTCATAGGAATAAGGTTAGCAGAAACATGCAAACTCACACATATCAAATATAACTACATAATCTCAAAGGAGACCAGCAGAAAGAAACCATAGCTTGTCTCTCTCTCGCCCCTCTCTCAGAGTGAATCATACACATATGAGCTGCTCTCTGCTCTTGTCATTCATTCCCAAACACTTTCATTAACATCCGTTACGTGATAAGCATTTTGCTAAATAGTTGAGAATCTATAACACCTTTCTAACGTTAACATTTTAACATCAGCTTCCAAGGACCACTGAACATAAAGAATAGTTTTTGCACCACGGTCCCCCAGTTTAGGATTTCATGAAACAGTACAATTTCAGAATATATTTTTAAAAAATACTTTGGGATCCATCTAGGAGAGCCAACTGTTTCTTCTGCAAATTGAAGGCATTACAAAATAACTGCCAATACTATAACTAACATTTCCTTTTTTTCAACAATGGGAAATTTTAGCAACATAGAATAAGAAGGTCAAATGCTCCCAAGGAACAAATGTTGAAGTCCCTACACCCCATTTATTTATTTATCAAACACTTATATAGTATTTAAGTCGTGCCAGATATTGCTTTAAAAGCTTTTTCAATAGTAACTCATTTAATATTCATAACTACATTATGATATAGACATCATTTTATACTTATAGATGAGGAAACTGAGACACAGAGAAATTAAGAAAGTTGCAAAGTCATGCAACTGTTTTGGGTGAGGTTGACTTCAAGCAGTCTGACCCAATTGATGATCTTAACCACTTTCCTACATAGATTTTATATACCACATTATTTCTCCATATGTATCACATTATTTGTTAAAAATTACTCATGAGATATTCACATACCATTTTTAGTGTAAAATTCAATGGTTTCTAGAATACTCCGAGTTATACAACTACCATCACAATCAATTTTGTAACATTTCAACACCATATCCATTAGCAATCACCCCCCACTTATCTCAAACCTCTCAGGGCTTGGTAGCCAATTATCAATGTCCTATAGATTTGTCCGTCAGAATTGTCTACCAAATACCAGATTGTCCATCAGAACAGATAGGATATATAAATGAGGTCATGCACCCTGCGTATCATTGCCAATGTTCAGTATTTTTTCACTTCAATTTTTATCAAAATGATGGGTATGGAATGACATTTTCTTTTTTAATTTTTATGTACTTGATTACTAGTGAGATAGAGCGAGTATTTATGTATTTAGCATACATCCATATTTCCTCTTTTGTGAATTATTTGTCCATATTTTTCATCTATCTTTCTATTGAGTTGGATTTTTAAACTATTTATTGGTAAGATTCCTTCGTACAAAGCGGATTCTGAATTTTGTTGGGTATGTGCATCCTAAGTGCCTTCTATTCTGAAACTTACCTGTTTTAAGATATTTAGTGTCTTTTGCTAAACATAAATTTTTGTTTAAACATGATTAGTATTACCATTTTTCTTTACAATTTGTGTTTTAATGTCTTAAGAAACCCTTCCTTATCCAGTGGTAATAAAGATAGTCCATCCATTTTCTTCTAAATATATAAATCCTTTATTTTTCTTTTCACTTTTACACCTACATTCTGCCTGAAATTTAATTTGTGTATGTTGTGAGGAAGGGATCTTATTATATATATGCTTCCATGTGAATAATTATATCTCCTAACACCATTTATTGTATCCTTTCCACACTGATATGTAATACATCCTTAGACATATATGGACCTGTTTCTGAGCTTGGTGTATTTATTTATTGCTATTACTTTATTTTTCACTTTTAGAATTTCTGTTCTTTTTTGGAAAACCTTATTTTTTCCTATCTTTATAATTAATTTATATCTCAATAATTTTTAACATTTTTATTTTATGGTCTCTATAAGACAATTCTATCTCTGAAGGTCTTAGATTCTAATCCTGCTATTTGTTGTGACTGCTAAATCATTCGTTTGGGATTTTTTTCTTATGTTTTATAATTTGAGGCTGGGCGTTAATCTACCTTAGAAGGTGTTTATATGCTCGAATCTTGTGGAGCTTGGTTTAATGGTGTCTCCCTTCTAAGAAGTTTGCAACTGACTCTGCTAGGTGCTTTAGGGTCATCAGTAACCTGGGATCTGTTGGATAAATTTCTCAAGTTGCAACGTTCCCATACTGCACAAATTCAAATCCCAAATGGGGTGCAGATTCATAGCAATATGCCTTCGGGGGAGACACTTTCTAAGACATAGCTCCCTTGTCCCTTCTATCCTGATGGAAGGTTTTTCACTCCCTTCTGCTCAAAGGTGGCAACTCTGTGCTGAATATCTCTGATCCGACCCACAAAGTCTAAATTTTCCATTTCATATCTCCACATGATTTTTAAAACTCAAACCTTTGCATAGTGAAACTAACAATATCCTCCCAAGGACAGCCTCAGCATCAATTCAAATATTTATCCTCAAGGACTTCAATTCCATCCTTATTTCTGACCCACAGTGATGACTCTATTTCCTTTCAAGATCAAACATACATAGAAGAGGTTGCTTATTTTATCTAGTATTTCCAAATGTGTTCATATTATTAGCTATGTACAAAGAGGCTTCTTTTCTCTGGTAAAAATCAATTTATATCACAATTGATGAGGTGAATCTTGTAACTTACCAAGAATTGTGAAAATTTTTCAGTTCAAAATTATATTATCCAAAGCATGTTTTATCCCTCTTAGTCCAAGTTTCAGGAAACAACATAGAAAAAATATATAATTAAGGTCTATACCTAGCCCAAAGCTCTAATTATAAACTTTACACAAAACTTCACATGGATACAAATAAATCCTTCAGTTTTTTAAAACTCCCTCAGAAGTCCTTCCAATCACCTTTTTCTAAAATCTCTTCTACCTCGTACACACACAGAGACACACATTACTGTCCACATAGTTTTTCTCTGCTTACTACCAACAAATTTTACTGCTTTTTCTTCTGACTTTCCATTAATTTACAACTTTTCTAAATGCTTTCTAGGCTCCAGACATTGGGGACATTGCTAAAAACAAAACAAAGTCCTGGACTCACAGAGTTTCAAACCTATTGTAGAGGAAGTAAGAAAAATAAGAAAATAATTAATAAATATATTTTAGGTTCAACCAAATGAAATGGCCAGTATTCATTTGTCCTTAACCCCCCAGAAGTCACTTTCCCATGGTCCAATTTAATAGAATATGATGAGTGGTAATAAGCGCTATGAAGAAGGCAGGGTAAGTGGATAGAGAGTGATGGGTGTGTGTGAGTGTGCTATTTTAGACAGCACAGCCACAAATGCCTCTCTTCTACAGTGCCATTTGAACAGAGACAGGAACGAAGTGAGAAAGTGAGTAATATGGATATTTGGAGAAAGAACATTCTAATCAGAGAGAAATGAAAGTAGAAAGGCTATGAGGAGAGATGGCATTTTCAAGGCATAGCAAGGAAAGCAGAGGGACCTGAATGGAGTAAGAGTAGCACAAGGTAAGGACAGAGAGGGGAGGGCTGGGCCCAAGAATGCCATGTCATCTATGGCAAGGCTTTCATGCTCACTCCCAGCAAGATGGGAAGCCCTTGTCAAGTTAGGGCTGAAGAGTGGCAAAATCTAACTTGTATTTTCATGGTGTAGAAGCCAGCCTCCAGGCAGGCTGGACATAGGGACTTAGGTAGGAGACTATTCCATTCACCATTCAATTCACTATTCATGACCTTTTTAACCTTTCTTTTCTAAAGCATATGTGCTCCATCAATGTCTTATTCCCAAACAAATATATTTTCAAGCCCATTTCCTGACCTTGGTTGATTCTGGCATCAAAATCATCTTGCCTGCTTGCTCCCGATTCCAACAGGAGCTTTCTAAATCTTCCTAAATTCAGCCACTATGTTTGCCTGTCCACAGCCTTACATATCTGCATCACCACTTTTGTCTCTAATTACTTTCAGGACACAGCATACCTGATCGCGGAGCAGCTGAGGTTCCCCGCACAAAGAGCACCACCCAAAAAACAAGACGTGGCACCAACAGCCACCACCATTTCCTTCCGTCTCTTGCCAAAGACTGTAACTGACAGGTGGGCTGGGCCAGAGTCACAGCAGGAAAGGGCCATCTGTGGCTCACTGCCATGCAAGGAGGCTCCTCTCAGGAAGAAACCTCTTAACCCTATGCCTGCAACTAGATCCCTTCCTCAGAAGTACCCACACTTTGCACCTAAAGAAGAAGTTGTCTAAGGGAGTTACAACCCTTTAGGGAGAAGCAGACCATGCTTAAGGCATGTGAATGCAACCTCTGTGACTTCTGACCTCATTTGCCCCTCACCCCCACATAGGGCTAGGGGCGTGCTATCCAACATTTAGGCCAAAGTGATAAGTAACTAGATCACCAAGATCAACACCATGACAGTTTTCTGTCTCTCGGTGTGATAGGTCATTCAAGAGTAAAACATAAAATTGTTCATAAAACACATCTGGTGCAAGAGGACAAGTTGTGTCAAAATCATTTACTAGCCTATCTTACGTTCCAAAAAAATCCTGACGTGTAGCTTGCATGCAATATGCAAACAGGCTGCAAAGGAGAGGACATGGCATTAAAATGTCACTAAAATTACTGCTCAGCTATGAGAACTTACCCACTTTAGTTGAACAGCACCAAGTTTAGATAAGGACACAAGAAATAGGATGTAAATGAATACTCAAAATCAATTTTCTGAAAAGGCATTTTTCAAAGATACAAGCAGGCATACCTCTTTCTGAAAAAAAAAAAAAAACTTCATTTGTACCATAGAAGAAAATGAGAAAACAGAAATCAAAATGTATTCATCACCCTGGTTTCTCCTGTACTTTTAAATAAAGCAGAAACCACATCTCAATACTCCAGAAAAGTAGGCTAGATCTTAATTGATGTTAAGTCTACTAAAATCAAAACTTGTAGCCCAAATGCAATCTTCTAACAAAAGCATGTATGATGCCAGATAATATAAGAGAAATTTAAGATGATCACCAAAAAGTCCATTAATATGATCTGTCCTTGAATTTTATTTTTGAAAATCTTCTGCTAAAATTTCAAGGATTTTCACAGTGCTTCTACATACACTCTGACCCAAATAATTGAAAATCTACCATCATTGTAAGCACAGAGGCTACCATCAAATAAATGTATTTTCCTGAACCTAAAGTCAACATTCAAAGAGTTCTCTAAGGCCTAGATATTTTTCACTTATAAATTATTACTCATTTTTCCAAATACTATGCAAATACTATAAGGGCAACAATATTAAAGGGATTTTTTAAATTTGAAGATTCATTGCATATAATAGCACACTCTGTTGATGTGCTTGTTTTAGGTACCCAATCCCTGATCCGTGATGGTACATATCGCTAGAGGCAGGTCATAATCTAGGTCTCATTTGGCTCAAAGAAGCAAAGACTTATGCCAAAGTGATCGTGTATGCCTAGGTCATTTTTATCTGATAACTTTATTTTTAAATATAGTCATGTACCACATAACCACGTTTTGGTCAATGGCAGACTACCTACCAACATGGTTCCATAAGATTATACTAGAACTGGTGGCTCCTGTAGCTCCGTGGGTAGGATGCTGGCCACATATACCTAGGCCAGTGGGTTCAAATCCAGCCTGGGCCAGCTAAAACAACAATGACAACTGCAACAACAACAAAAAAAATAGCTGGACATCGTGGCAGGTGCCTGTAATCCCAGCTACTTAGGAGGCTGAGGCAAGAGAATCGCTTAAGCCTAAGAGTTAGAGGTTGCTGCGAGCTGTAACATCACAGCACCCTACCACGGGCAAGATAGTGAGACTCTGCCTCAAAAAAAAAAAAAATTATACTAGAACTGAAAAATGCCTATCATCTGATGACACTGTAGCCATTGCAATGTTATAGCTAACCCATTACTCTTATGTTTGTGTGATGCTGGTGTAAACAAATCTAGTGTGGGTGGTATGAAAGTCATATAATCACATACAATAAATAATGCTTGATGGTAAAAAAACTATGTTAGTGGTTTGTGTATTTACTATACTGTACTATATACTTTGTATCATTATTTTAGAGTGTACTCCTTCTTATTAAAAAAACTATAAGACAGCTTCAGCTAGGTCCTTCAGGAGGCATTGCAGAAGGTGTGACAGCTCCATGCATGTTATTGCCCCTGAAGACCTTCCAGTGGGACAAGATGTGAAGGTGGACAACGACAATATCGATGACCCTGCATAGACCCAAGCTAAAGTGTATGTCCGTGCATTCGTTTTTAACAAAAGAAGTTTAAAAGGTTAAAAAAAATTAAAAATTTAAAAAGAGAAAAAAGCTTACAGAATAAGGATAAATAGCTACACAAAAATATTTTTGTACCCCTGTATAATGTGTTTGCGTTTTAAGTCAAAGTGAGTTATTACACGAGTGCCAAAAGAGCTTTTAAAAATTAAGAAGTTCATAAAGCAAAAATTTATAGGAGGGAAAGGTTAATTTATCACTGAAGAAAGAAAAACTTGTATTAGTTTAGCATAGCCCACGTGTACAGTGTTTCAAGGTCTACAGGGGTGTGTAGTAATGGCCTCTATATTCACACATCACTCACTCATTTACTGACCCAGACCAACTTCCAGTCCTCTAAGCACCATTTTATGGTAAGTGCTATATATGGTGTCCCTTTTTTATCTTTTATACTGTAGTTTTACTATAGCTCTTCTATGTCTAGATATGTTCAGGTACATAAGTGCTTGTCACTGTGTTACAATTACCTACAGTACTCAAGACAGTAACATGCTATCCAGGTATGTAGCCCAGGAGCAACAGGCTGCACCACATATCCCAGGGGTGTAGTAGGCCGGAGAATCTAGTTTGGGGAAGTGCACTCTATGACATTCACACAATAACAAAATTATCCAACAACACTTTTCTCAGAATATATCTTCATTGGTAAGCAACATATGACGATAGCTAAATTAGATGGATACCAAAGCTAAACATATGGGAGTAGAAAATATGACATTAACATACTTTTCAAACAAAGAAATGTACATTTCTTACTTATAAATGAAATAGTTTCTTTTCTAAAAAAAAAAAAAAAAACCACTCCAACTGGCATAATCAATACTCATAATTCCACAGCACACTTTTAAACTTTTCAGGCAGAGTCACTCCAGATCATTTGGTTAGATTCCCTCCAAAGAGGTTTTAAGACAGCTGAAGTTCTACTCAACACGGAGAGCCTTCCAAATGCATGGCAAATGAAGATCATTTGGTCTTTGGGGAGAGCTGGAAGTTGTTTGAAAATATGGTAGTGGCAATGGCAGGGGTGTGGACCATAAAGGAGACAGAGAAATGAAGGACCCCACAGCATTCAACCTTTTAGTTTGAAAATTTTACTCCTATGGAAAGAGCAGAGAACTAATAGTCTAATAGATCTAACTTTGGCTTGCTTTGACCCTCCTCATGAGCCCCTCTCTGTCCACACACCACACCTAGACTGTTTTTTATCCCATGAAACATTTCTGGGAAAGAGCTACAGGAATAATATATATCAATTACAGTGAGATGTTGATTTCTACCATTTGGGACTAGAAAGTTGAATAGATCATGTCCCATTCTGGTAACTATACACTGCTTGGAAAGGCCAGTAATCACTAGGCTACAAAGAAACACCTCACCAGTGAATGGGTCACTAGCAGTTGCAGACAGCAATGTCAAAGATGGAAAGATGTTAGTATCCAAAGCCAGTTTATTAAAATTAGACAAATGGTGCCAGGTTAACCAGAAAGAACCATGGCTCTGCTAATAGCAGTTCTTCTGCAGGTTTCCACCATTTAATTTTTAATCTTGGCTCCTAAAGCACAGGCGCTTTGCACCTTTCCCTAGAGTTTCTGACTAAATGCATTTTATTTTTAATGCTTTCTCTCTCTTGATACAGGGTTCCACAAATACGAAAGAACAAGTCATCCCCCAGGCGTGCTAGGGGGATGTCTCTTCTCTCGAACTCTGTGGTCTCCTGCAAGCATTTAAAATAACAATGGGCCAAGAAATGTTTTCCTACAGAGAAAGCTACTTCTCTTGGCTGGCCCTAAAATGGGTGTGCATTAAAAAGATTGAATCTTCTTTGGAATATAAGATTGTCCCTTTTTGATAAATTGGAAGGTGCTTCAGACTTGAGAGGCCATCTCAATTTTATAGTAAAGAGCCAGCCTATGAGAAAGGAAAAAAACTGCAGGTGGCATTTTCATTGAAAACACTATTATTACCGTTCTAACAAAAGAATAAATTCTAAGGAGAAAGAGCACAGCCATCTTAATTAATATTATTCACTATCTTTACAGTTGCTCAGACAATATCACACCCCTGGCATGCTGAGATTGAGTACTGAAGTCAAGGGTATTAAATCAAAGGAAGCTAAATGTTTTCATGACTTCTAAAACAATAATTCAAAATGGATTTGTCAATATTTCAGAAAATACATGTCCCAGGTTAACCTGTAATAATGGAACAGAGTAAAGGAAACCTGATTCAATGATAAATTACCCACAGAACTATGTGGTATGACAAATTGCTAATTCAATAAAGCTATCAATGTATTATACTTTAATAATATCTCCTATTTCTGAAAAGAATTATCAATCAGCCTTGATTTTCAGAAGACTATATCTTAGATATATCTCTTCTTTCTATACCTTCCTAAAATTATTTTTAGCTAGGGATAATAAACAAAAGATAATGTACCACTGGTCAATATAAAGACAGTGAAGATTCCCCAAGGAGGGACACTACTACACAGGAGACTAGTTATAAACCCTTTGTTCTTGGGTTATAATCACTTAATGGCTGCAGAGTACAGGGTTCAACCAAAATGTTAATATTACACTGAGAGGCAAGAGAAGATTTCTTCCCATCATGCCTTCATGATACTATTTAAGGTCCCTGAATCATGCCCATTCATACAGACACCAGTATTCCTAGCCCATGGAAAATATAATCAGAAACACATAGTCCAGCCCCTGCCTGTAGGCAGGTGGAAGCATTATTTCTTTCATTTGGCAAATGAAGAAAGCAATTCTGAGAACATATCTGCTGCCAGAATTCATTTGTCCTGATGCCCAGTCCCATGAGCAAAATGGGCAAAATTTTGCCCACTAAAGCAAAATAATAACAATTACAGGGTTTCTATGGCATTCCTTTACATATCTTGCAGCCAGAACTTGATTGGAGATTCAAAGTTATCTACGTAAACCATAAGCAAAATCCCATGTAAAATCATTTAGAATGCTTAAAGTGAAAGAAGCAGGAGGTAGTCATTTAATAGCATAAACTATGTCACGTGATACATAGACATAAATTGAATTTAGCCAATAATGAGATACATGACCTTGAAAAAAATCACTTAATCTTTTTATAAAATATTTTTATAAAATGGAAATTTTAATAACGGTATCTATATTGTAGAGTCATTGTCACCCATTTAAGTACTAATTCAGCCCTACCCTCTTTAGCTTTCACAATCAGACAAGATCACATGTGTTCAAGGTGGTATAGCAGAAGAATTACAAAACTTAAGTGAGAAAACATATACTAAGCCCTCAATGCAGTACCTAGAATATAGTAAATGTTCAATTAGTACAAGGAGAGTGTTGGTAGCAGATAGTCTCACTCTCATAAAAAATCCACTAAAAATTAGCAGCATGATTTTAATAGTTCTTAAAGAAGAGGACTTCTGCCTCAATTTCTACTTCATTTCCCCAGTTAGAGGTGTTATATTCACCCTTTCTACCTTCTGCAAATTCAGTGACCATGTCTTCATATCAAAGGATGAGGATGAAGATCACCGGTCAACTACATCAGCTGAGATTAGAGAGAGTACATACTTTTCAACTTGACCAACACTAACTCATTAGAACATCTCAGAAGTGATGAGAAATCGCTCCTAAGTATGTCATGATAGCTACTCATGACTCATTTCCTATTTCCTAAAAAATTTCCCAGTATCTCAATATATTGGTCTTTGGACTCAATGAGAAGTGGGTGCTGCTTTCTAGCTATATAACCTGGGGAAACTCACTTCTTTATAAACCTCATTTTCCTCGCTTATAAATGCATGTAATGATACCACATGATGTTGTTGTAAGGAGCAAAGTTCACAATTATTTAATTGCTCTCTATCAACCTCATCACCATCCTCATCAGCTATTCAAAATGAGATTGACTTGGGCCATAATTTATTCCTGGGTCCAGAAAATACTCTATGCAATGTATTTCCCAACCTAACGTCAGAGAGTGCTTCCTCAAACATTGCTTCTGTAAATCTTCGTACATGTCTCCAACTTGGTAGTATCATTTTGAATTATATTCCTGGTGTTGAACAAGCTCATCAACACATATTAATTGTCAGAGAAGGAGCTCCCAATTTCACCATTCCATTTGGGGTCTTAGAATTTAATTTTAGTGGATAAAAATCAGAGTAATTCCAACATGTGTCTTTATCAAGCCTAATTTACATAGAATCTCCAGAGATAACAGTGCCACATTTGTGGTCATTCGAGTTGATAAAGTAGTACTCTCTAGTCTGTTGCCAGAATGCAGTCTATATAGAGAGTTCCAAAATCCCACAGTCATCATACCCAAGGATTTTATTTCAAGCATCGCCATCAGTAGACTCATTCCTTTTATAGATTAAATACTGTTGCCAATCACAAGTTTGAAAACATCTTTAAAAGATAATTTTATAAAAACCACTTATTTAAAAATTAAGGGATAAACAAAAATATGATGCAAATCTACTGTATTATATAAATGCTTACTTTGTGTAAAATATGAAATCAATAATCCTGAACTCATTGGCCTTTCAGCCACCTGGAAATGTAGCCACAATTTGAATCTCATCAATATTTTGAAAGGAAAGAGAGTCAGACAACTATATTAATGAGATAACAGAGTGCGTAAAAAAAAATTCTAGTCAACACTTGAAAAGCACTATGGGAATGTTCACACAGGGAAATAATAATACACACACATAACTAAGAGGATTTGTAAAGCAACATATCTTGACTATGGCAGTTCGAATGTGGGAGAGACAGAGTTGAAGGATCTCTGAAGGAGGTAGAAGCAGCAAAACCACTGATAAGAGACAAGAATGGGTTTGCTTCCTGGAGGAGAATGTATGTGCAAACATACTGGGTGGAAATAAGAAAGCTGAATTTAAAATTGGTTAATGATATTATAGAGTCTCAAGTTCATGCATGCACGTAAACACAACAAATGGCAACCATGTAGGGGTGCCAGGTACCATGATCAGTCAGAACGGGGTCATTTCACAATGTATATGTGTATCAAAACTTCCAGTTGTATACCTTAAAGATACACAAATTGTGTATGTCAATGATATCTCGGTAAAACTGTTTTAAAAAGAAAAATAAGATTCCTGTGGGCAAGATGGGCACAAAGAATTTGGATTTATCCTCCACGAAACAAGGAGGCATTGTGGAGCCTAAGAAGGAAAAAATAAAACAGAAAATATGACAAAAATAGTATTTGGGAAAGAGTCTTCTGTCCTCAAATCATTTCTCCCTACCCTTAACTGTTCTACACAAAACCTTTCCTATTCGAGGAAAGAGCTTTTGTTTTCATTGCTCTTGGACAATTTTTGTGGCATTAGTATTACCTAAACTATTTGAGTGTTCTATGCAAGACAAAAAATAATATTAAAAAAATACCTGTACACTTGCTTTAATGTAGTTTTGCAAAGGTTTCTTTTCTGTTTTAAAAGGATCCCTTAGCTTACAGCATGTCTGAAGGCATTTAGCGTTTAGTTCTGTGATAAAATGATAAGAGACTGAAATACGCTCCAGAGCTCTCACACTCACTCGTGTCACATCCAGGGGTTTGGGGAGCAAAGTCGTGCTGAAGAAAGTGTTACTGCCAGCAGATGCTGACAGACTCAGCAGCCCGTCAGACAAGATGGACATTTGTCTGCTAATAGGAGCCCCTCCACTCCGTGGAGCATCTCAAGCAATCCCAGCTGCAGAGGGACGTGGGTTGCCAAGTACTGACACAATCTGTCCCCTCTCTTAAAATGAGGTTAGATTCTCATTATTCTTAAGGAGTCACATCCAAGCTGTTGGTAATTTGTTCAAGTGAAGAGCAAACCGTATTGAGTAGCTGCAACACTTCACATCTCAGAAAGCAACAGAAACTGTGCTCATGGCCCCAACTTACCAGCAAATTCTGGACCTATCTATAGTAGTTCAAAGGAAAGAATAAGGCCTGTCACATACAGCACACTAGCCAGGCCTGGCTTTTGCAATACTAACAGAAAGAGGGGACCGTTTAGTAACACAGCTCTCTCTTGATTGTTACAAAACAGTCCACATAGCAGCCTGCTCTGACTGCCTGCTGATGGTGACTTTGACCTCCTTGGTACGCTATCCTTGGGCATTGGTGTAAGCAGTGGCGGATGAATGTATAGTCCCTGCAGAAAACAGCATGCCATGAAGCATTCATATGATTCAATAAGATAAATCAGTGGGAAGAGAGGAATTGACAATTAAAAAAAGAATGATTAACAAATCCAGGAGAAAAGATTTGACTTCAGTAACAGGCCAAAAGGCACCCTAAAAGAATTAAACAACATGAGAAAGTATTTTTCCCATTAAAATCAGTTACTATTTTAAAAATTTAAAAAAAAAGAAAAATACTGATGAGTTTGCAATGAATTTGGAATGTTGATATATTGTTTGTAATAGTAAATATTGGCACAAAACAGTTTGCCAATAAGTATTTGATGTCTTAAAAATATTCAAAATGTAAAACAAAAATATCCATCTCTAAAAATGTTTACTTCAGCCCTCTTATATAGCAAAACACACCAATAAAAATGAAATGAGAAAAAAAGCCTAACAAGAAATACACTAAATAAGAATAAATGTTTAAAAAAATCATGCAGGAACAATTAAAAATTCTATTTGTGAAATCATGTTAATCCGGGACTTATATGCTTTTAAAATTTTTTATGGTAAAGGTATTTCCTTAATACAAAAGAGCAAATATAATGATTATAAATAATTCATATAATATACTTTCAAATACAAAAAATCAGGACACAAAATTTTATAAACGACGCGATTACAACTATACATAAAAAGTCCCTTTGCCTAAAACACATCTAAAGAATCTCAAGTCTTATTCTTTGGTAGTCAAATGAAAGGTAATTGTTCCCTCTGTTCACACTTTTGCCAGATATAAGATCATCCTGCTTACTATCTCTATCTTCAGATGCTAAATTAGAAAAATGTCTGCGCCACTGTACTCATCTTTTTCTTCTTTTGACAAATATTGACTTCTTCCTATGATTACAAACCACGAGGTATCAAAGGAGCGGCAAAAGCATATAAGATATATTTCGCGCTTTCCGGAAGCTCATAAGAAATATAACAAGTGAACGGGATGGCAAAGCACAAAAATAAACTCATCACAGATTTAATAATTTGAATGCACAAGTGCACAGTGGCATTACACAAGGGAAAGATCAAGGAAATTTTGTGAGATGTGTCCTTGCCTTATCTATAGGTGATCTTAATGAATAACTTCCCCAATAATTCCCCCTTCTCAGACAGAATCTGGACTCAAGGGAAAAGGTAAATTTATTCAGACAAAAGAAGGCAGTGAGAACGGTCTGCAAAGCTACACTCAGCCCTTCTCTAACCGACCTGTGGTGATCTATAATTTTCTTTTTACATTATCTTTATAACCTTAAGAAACTCATCAATTCCTGATCTTATGTACTCTCTTGACTACAAATTCCACTCATTTAAAAAATTCACTCTACGATAACATTTACTGTGACAGGAAGCTCAAAAATTTTCAAAGCAATGTCTCCCATTGATGGACAGTGTGATTCAAAGGACACATTCATTAAATATCTTCCAGGTGTCAAGAACTGGATCAGACCCTTTTTTACACAAGATGAATAAGAAATGGCCCCTATCCTCAAAGAGCTCTCGATGCAAACAGGAAATCGTGGATGCATAAACTCCTGTCTACACTCAAGAGCTCTGAGTGTTCTCCTGGCAGTTCTCCTAACATCTCTGGGATAAGCCCCAAGGAAAGAGCAAACACTTCTGCTTTGCAAATGAGCCTGGTGAAGAGCAGGTGGCATTAAAGTAGCATTAAAAAAGAAAAAAGAAAACAGAATTGGACACCTTTAGGGTGTCCCTCTTAAAGATTTGAAGATTTACAATATACTTTTTGATTTCAAAATCTGTGACTCAGTCCTTGAGTAAAGAACTCTGCTTACGTTCATTTAATCTTTGCTCCCTCTGTCCCCAACCACTCCCACAACCAAATTTAGAAGGGACTATTTTTTATGTTCCATCTGTTCACATCTCATGGAAAACCTACTGGGAAAAGTTGCCCTAACCTGGCCACATCTGACGGTGATAAACTGAGACTTACAGACCTCAAACTCACTCCAGCGGCTGTAACAGAAACAGGGTTGTGCCCTGGCCTGAGTCATTTCACTGCTAGTTCCACATCCTACTGATCATGTATTTTTGATTCTGATTGAAGAACTACATGACTTTAGCACAGATCAGGAATGCACTGGCAACGTGTAGAACTGGCAAAAAATATGAAGGGGTAAAGTGAATATAAATCCACAACACAACATGAATTTATAATTAAAAAGATTGCAATCTCAATCTGGAGGAGAAAAAACTCAACCTAGTCACAATGAGAGGACTGAACTTGCTGCTCCCTCCAGAAGCCACGCTCTCTAAATACCTATCGGCTCTAGTGTCATGGACTATGACTTCACCTGGTTTGAGCCCTGTTTGATCATCCCCATGGAGAAGAGTAACAATAAAAACAGTCAACAGAATCCTTTCCTTAAACCACCTCTTTTCACAGTGAGTTCCTAAGGGAGCTTGTGTTCTCTATCCTGAAAATTTCATCAAAAGACCAGAGAGATTATCATCAACTGGGAAAGGTACAAGCACAATCCTGCCTGAAGGGAAGAGATGGACTTGATAAAACTTCAAAGTCATTGCCAACTTTTCAGCAGAGACTGACCGTCCCATCTGTACCCACAGACTCTGCTTCTCACGCTGGTTCCCTGCCTCACCTCTGATCATTTAGTTCGTTGGGATCTCAGTCTACCCTACGGGGAGGCATGAAAACAAAGGAAGATGGGGATGAAATTATTATATTGAATTCCTTGCTGTGAAGATTTGCTTTTTTGAACATAAGATAACAACAGGAGAAGGTAAGAATTATGGCTAAAATACAATTTGGATTGTATATTTTTGTATCCTACTTCTTGGTTATTAACCTGATGTTAGGGTAATAATCACTGGCCACACCACATTTGGGAGGAGTTTTAGTTAATGTTCCAAACTTAGATTCTTTTTTTCAGAACCAATTTTCTTACTCCAAATCAGACTCCATGAAGATTTGAACTGATTCCCTTTTTCCTATTTATCTTCACCTATGTCTCTTTTTATAATGTACAGTTAAAAGGAAATAATTCTGAGAATACTTAGAGACCTTTTAACATGTAACTAAATTGACCACCTTTCTGTTCCATTTAACTTCAAATTAAAACAACGTAAAACCAACCAGGACACTAAAATCTCTCTCACTTAAAATAAGAATATGTATGCTTTTGGCTTACCTGAATTAATTAGCACTGATGTTCTCAAGATTAATTTTCCTCACCATGAAACAAAAGGGTAGGCTGAGTTTAGCTCTTTACAACCTAAGGGTAATAATGCCCAGGGCTTACAGATTTTAATGATTTTTTAAAAATCAATTTGTATTGATCAGGCTTAAATCCTTTTTGCAAGTACTACTCAAAACAAAAGCCTCTTAAATTAAGCACAATCAGAAAGAAGAAACTGCCAATTTCCTGAGCCCCAGGTGTGCATGAAACAGATAAAAACGTTTCTGCAGTCTGTTACTTCCTTCAACTCCCCATATCCTTTATCCTATATCACACATTGACCAGAGAGAAGTAAAGTCCCCCTGTGACCTCTTGGCGGTAATCATAACCCATAACTAGGCAATTGACAGAGTCACGGCTCAGTCTGTATGATTCAAGCACAAGGGACTCCTTCAATCCCTGCACCAAATCTAGTTACTCAACGATCTTCCACCTCAGTGTAAGAAAGAATAGGGAGAAATAACAAGCAAGCTGAAGTCTTTCTAATCTATTCTTACCATCCACAAAGCTTATCATTACCTCGATGTAGCAATAACAAGGATTGAATTATGGCCGTGAAATGTACTACATTTTAAGTAACACAACTATAGAAGAATTAGCCAACTACACCTGAGTTGCTCCCTGCCCTTAAACACTGGGAAAAAGGCCAGACCTAATAACCAATTAACATTATTTTTTTAAGTGAAGCTAAAAGGCTTTGGGCAAAAATAAAGCAATAGTGGTTAAGAGCACAGACCTTTGGAGTCAGATAACCCAAGTTTAAAACCTGACTTTGATACTTACTCTGGGACCTTGAGCATGTTAGGACTGAGCCTCAGTTTTTTCCTGGAAAATAAGGATCACGGTAGTTCCTTGCATGTAAGTACTTAGTAATGGTAGCTATTATCCTCATTATCTTCTTAACGGAAGAGTTCTGGGACCACATACAGCCCCTGTACACCCAATATCCTGCAGCCCGAGGAGGGTTTCCTCATCCTGTGATTTGACCTCAAAACATAATGATTTAACAAACCCATATGAGGAGAGAAGAACATCTCCAGTTTTCAGCAGCATGGAATTAAAGTCACATGGAAAGCAGAAATCATCTTTTAAAATGCATTGACAATGTGCAGTGGGCAGCACCTGTGGCTCAAAGAGTAGGGTGCCAGCCCCATATACCGGAGGTGGTGGGTTCAAACCCCACCCTGGCCAAAAAAACTGCAAAAAAAAAAGACAGTGTGCATTTATTTTTCAACCCTACATTCTCGCTTTGTCCACCTTAGAGAGGGTCCCTCTCACATGACAGGGTATAGTTTCCCACTCACTGGAGGAACAGGGGAAGGGCTGGAGAAAAGGGAAGGAGAGAAAAATGCATTTCGAATCGAAGTGAGATGTACCTTGACTTTCTAATTACCTGCACTCTGGGGAGGACCATTTATTTGTGCAAGAAGAAGAGGTAGACTGGACAGGAGTAGACAAAGAATAGCAGAGGAGAAATCATCACAAATTATCAACAAAAACTCAGCCTTCACCGTTGGCAGCTTCTCTTGGGACTTCCCGGGGGAGCCAATTAGTGCTGGTTGCTGAGGTGGGTTTGGTCCTAGAAACCTCTGTGCTGACACTCACCTGTGAGACACCTGCCTCCGATGGAGTGGCAAAGCCTCTGTTAATGAGCCTTAGGACCCCTCATCCCACAGAGAGAGTCCCGGTAAGGACTCTGAAGCAGCTGGAGTACCCAGCTGGAAAACTTCCTTCAATGCTATCGCTTTATTGGACACGAAAACATGTTAAAAGACTGGTTTATTCTTTGCGCACCTCTTTTTCTTTTCTCCCTATTGCCTGAAACAACAGTGACCACAGCAAATGCTAATCCATTACTCCTCCAGCTGCTAGGTGACGTCACAGGAACAGATCATAAATACAGGCAAAGACCGAGAGATAAAAAATAGTGCAGGATTACTGCCTCCAGCAGCAGTGGGAGATGCAGTTAACACCAGCAATACCAAACAGTTAAGGCAGAGTTCAGCAACATCTGGGAACCTACCCAGCCAAATCGCTCTTGCAATAAAATTCTTCACGATGTCTACTGCTTTCATATAGTACACAGAGCTCAGGATGCCTCGGGAATCCATTCATGTAACCTCAGAGAAACTGACACCAGTTTTGTTATTTTGTCTCCTAAACAGCACTTATCCTTGGAGAGGCAGACCCCTTCCATTCCTGCTACCCAACACCTGGAGGAAACATTAATGGAAACGTAGTAGGAGCAGAGCCCTGGAGAAGACACTTTGTAAAGGAACGTAAATCCCTCACAGTCCTTGGCTTTCGGAAGCAAAAGTGAATAAGATTAATACTGGGTGACACTGCACGTGAAAAATAACACACCAAAAATCACTAAGGAGTTCTGAAAAGGAAAAAGAAGGTAAATGCAAAATCGTTTCCCCAGAGGAGATCAGATGTGAGTTTAATTGTTGAAATGGTGAGATGTAAATTGGAGGTGAGACTCAAATTGGAGGAATGGGTAAATACACAGAAGCAAAGTGTCAGAAGTGGGAATACACAAAATGTGAAGCCCTAAACTGTACAACCCAATAATCTGAAAGATACTCAGATTCTCAAGGTCAAATTGTCAAGAAAATAATCAAAGGGAAATAAAAAATGGTTTACTATTAACAAATTTGGGGTAGGCCCAATCCTTCCTTACACCATTCCATCTTCATGGCTAAGATGAATACCTGCTGATTGACTTGACTTCAGTACAAGCAGAATAGGGTGGTACCCTGGCCCAGTGATAGCTAAAGGGATCACAAAATCACAGAACAAGCCCTCTCCACTCCCGCCCACACACACCCATTCTCTCATAGTCCCAGGTATCAGTTTTTCTCCATGAACAAATCAAAATCAGAGAAGATAGCCTAGCCAAAACAAAACAGAGAGGGGGGGGAGAGACACTAAATTCCTTTCAAGTTTAGTGGCCAAATGGCCTGGGATCTCTCGAAGATATGAAGAATAGTTAGTTGCCAAATTCAGCAACATTGAGCAATGTTTACATCAACAAAAGGACATCAATCGGTCTGACAGTGAGCTGGTACTAAACTGGGGCTGTGGATATGTCTGCAGGATCCATTACTCCCATTAGCTTGCCTGGGGTAGCGCTGAGGTTGGAAGAACTTGGAGAAGGTAAAGGTAAGCCACACCCCATTCCATCCCAGATTACGGAATCATCAAATTTTACAGCTGGGAAGAGAGAACACTTAGTGGAATCCTTACTCAGAAAGGGCCCTAGGAATTCACTCATTCAACAGATATTTTATCAAGTACTGACTAAGGGCCAGGTATCGCTGTGCTAGACATCAAAGATATAGTGATGAAAATTACAGGCATGTTTCCCGCTCCGGGCAGTTTTCAAGAGAAAGGACAAGTACTTAAAAAGTGGAAATATAGTTAATACATGCTAAGATTATATGAAAGATGAATACAGGGGTATTCTCCCCACCCCAGTGGGGAGAGAGGGATTCCCACTCTAGGGACAGAGGAGCATTTCAACACGTGACACCAACCCAGACGGAAAGATTGGCAGCAGCTTACTACTCACATATACTCACAGCTCGGCACACCACACAGGCAGCATGGGTGTACCCAGCAAATATGAACCCGCAGGGGCTGCATGAGCCAAGCTTTGTACAGGCACCTATAAGAGGGTGAGATACCCCTAACCCCCACTAGAGGATGTGAGTAGCATGGTTAAGTAATTCCACAGCATGTCAGGGAACTGAAGCCTACTACCTGGGGGTGAGCAGCCACTATTCCTGGGCCCCATGAGCTATTTGGCTAGGGGATCTTGTCCACAACCATGGTGGGAGGGAACTTGTGGTTAAGCCCTACGAGACTCTTTTGGTTTTACTAGAAGTCAAGGCAACGCATAATATTGAAGCTTCATTTCAAGCCTTACCTCACACAGTAATGTAGAATGATTCACAGGCCGGCTCAAGATCCACCCTGGGACAATCCGTGATTCAATCAGAATGGCTTAGCTCATGGGACCCTAGACCCACAAAAACTCTGTTTTCTGTTCCACTCCTCCTACTTTTCACATGGCTGAATAGCTCAGGCACACAAAGAGGGCTAAGCGTTGTCCTCTGCTGGTGTCTCAGGTCCAACACCAATACCCTGATCCTCAAAAAGTGTTGCACTTGTCTGAGACGCCGCACCTCCTCCCAGGCTCAGCGCCGGGCCGGGAACACAGGGCCAGGGGTTCCTCTGACTAATAGGAAGCTTAAAAAAATGTAAGGCCCCATTCACATCAGTGAACACACACTCACGGGAACAGAGGAGAAGTTACAGATGTGCAGAGAGCACTGGTCCCTCCTGAGTCCCAACCGCTGACTAGAGACCCTAAGCTTGGGAGGAAGCCTCAGTCAGAGGAAGGTGGTGCTTTGCCTCCAGGGCTGCCTAGAAGCAGCAGAGGCAGGAAGTGGGAAACCAGATGCAGCGATAAGGAGGAGATGTTGATAAGGGTTGTCACTCAAACAGGAGGCTAAATTCCCACCCTCAACACCATCTGATCATCAGTGGAGGGAGAAAGAAACCTAACAGAGAAATTCAATCTCTGCAAGGAGCACAAACAGTTTGCTTCCCCACCGCAGGATATTGGAAAGCTCCAGGGAAGCAGGCTCTAGAGAAACACAGAAAGAGGGATGCGAGTACTTTTTATGGGATTATATAAATAAGGAAACCTTGAAGTTCAAAAGTCTGGCAATCCAACATTTTTGTGGAAGGAAAAGGTCAGCTTCCAAGTAGAAAATTGCTGGCTGGTTTCTTTTTAATTTGCTCACTTTTCTTTCTCGGTGTCCACCCTCCTGGGCAGCTTCCTCACACTGAGGCCGCTTCTCCCTTGGGCAGCCTGTGTCTAGGAGGATGTTTGCAGGTCACTGGGAAGGGGCAGGAGACAAGGCAACCTCCAGACTTCTGATCCCTGACCTCTGACAGCACCCACACGAGGTGTATATCCTGTGATCATCGGTCTTCACTTTGGCACCCTGGCCCCATTCTAGGTGGATGTACAATCTAACTCAATCAACTTTAAGAGTTTACTTCTATAAGGGCAGCTATCTGAGTCACATTCACCTTTCTGTCTTCTTAGGGCTCTAACTGAAGTGGAAATAGAAGGTCAGCGCACACATCACCTGATGGTCAGCCAGAAAATACATGAGTACGTTCTCCTGTGCTACAGACCAAGTGATCATGTCCCAACTCCTTTCATTCAGGGCAGACCCCCTGCTCAGGGACTACCTTGCTCTTTCTGCTTCTCCTCCCATCAGGCATCCCTGCTCAAGAGGGTAGCAACAGAATCCTAAACTGTGTGACAGAATGAAGCACTATGCAAAAATTAATAACACATAAATACGTAAAAAGGACTCAAAATGGCATGTTTGTTTTGATTACAATTACATTAGAATTATGCTTGTAGGGAAAGGATTGGAAAAAAAATACAACAGCATATAAGCAAAGAGATAAAGAAGAAAGAGGAAATCATTCCGGGGCCAGTCTTCATATGTATACGCATAGCAGGCTGTACAAGTCGGAGTGTCTGGGATGGAACTGTTTTGAGTAAGCGCTGGGTATGTATGTGTGTATCTACAGCTTCCTGTATTTTGTAATTTTATTAATGAGATTACAGTGCACAAATAAAAATGTTTAAAACACACATACACAGAAAAGATAGAGCACTTCAAAATACTATGCTGGCACAAAATCTATGTGTTTAGAAATGAGAAAGAGCTTGTGCTGAGGACAGACATACCCAGCTTTGTCTCTTACTGTGTGTTCTTGAGCAAAATCCTCACCTTCTGGCTCTTGTTTTCCACATCTGTAAGAATAAGCTGGTCCACAGGGTTGGCCCAAGATTAAATGTTACCTCTGTGAAAGTATCTTGTCCACTACCAGGACTGAAGGCCTCAGAAATGTTTATTTCCTTACCTTTTACACAACTCTTCAGCGCAATGGAAGAATTTGATCCTCTGTTTTGATTTAGGGCTCTCTGCAGAGATGAGATTGTGGAGGGCTTAACACCTTGCAAAAAAAGTATCAGACAGCTGTTTCCAGATCTGTGTTTATTGCCCCAGAAAGAATACTCCTCCTTTATCTGTAAAATCTGCTGTCTGTGGCAAGCTTTCTCAGGGCCTGATGGGACTTTCTGATGAAGTAAGGGCACCTCTTATTCATTCCTCCTCAAAGGCTAGATGTGGGTGTGTGTGTCTGTGTGTGTACTGTTCTTGTTGGTAGTGTTTACTCCTTCCCTACTACCTAACTGAAGGTCTGAGAGAAGCAAATTACCTAAAGCCAGAGAAAAGGAAGCTTACTAAGCCCCTAATTTTGCAGTCTGTGCAGGCACCAGGCAGGGAATGAATTACTACAACACCCAGAGCAATGAATGATTCAAGAAAAGGCAGAAAGAGGCCTTGTTCTTGCTGTCATCATCACAGTCAAGGCCATATAAAGGAAACCACCAGATAAGAAGAAAACAAACATTCTCAAAGCAAAGCAACAGTTTTTATCAGGCCTATACACTAAAAAATCATCAAGTATAGGGGGAAATGTTTAAGATAGTATTAGATCTAAAATTTAATTCTTAGAGACATATATTATTTTTGCTTACTTCTAGGAGCCATCACTGACTTAGAGGCTATTTCTCTTGGTCTCTCTAAAAAAAGTTGATCATCACAGAAAAGAAGTGCCTTGAAGCCTCTCCCAGGAATAAAGGTAGCCACCCCAGAGTTGAGTTCCTCCATATAGGTAAGGGGAGACTCTTCAGGTATGGGCTGGTGCTTCACAGGCTTAGAAACTTATAGAAGGTACCTTAGGACCACATGACTGAAGGTCATTTTAAAGTGATTCCAAGTCTTCTGGACAACCTAGCTGCAGGACAAAAACTAGAAGTTGTAAGATCTAGTCCTGCCTCTGCTTCTAGCCTCCTGTGAGAACCCAAGGTCCTCCACGGGTCCTCCATCATCTAAGTTAGAGCATTGTACTATTAAAAGCTATTTATCTGCGCCCTAAAATCCTGCTAAAATTAAATACCAAAAGTCATGTCTATGGGCAGATAATCATCTTTCTGAGGAAAGTTCTGTGTCATTCAACAGACCCTCAAAAAGGCCTATCATCCAAAAATATGTTAAGAACTAAACTAAATAATCCATAAGTCCAGATCCCAGTTGCTACAGCAAGTTTTCTGACCATAAAAACAATATATACTCCATGTGGAAAACTCAAAAGAAAAAAATGTAGCCAAAAAGAAAAACTTTCTGTGATTGGGCCAGCCAGAAAGAACACATATAGATACAGAAATAGTGTTTGCATTTTGTATTTCCATGATACAGTCAGTGTTATGCTCTACTACATTCTACGTTTTCACATGTTAAAAATGCTTCAACATCACTGCCTTTAATGATCATATACTATCTCATCATAAGATTTAATTAGATTTTATTTAACTCTTTTCCTATTACTGGAGATACGCGCTGATGTTAATGTTTTGTCATTATAAAACAACGCTGCTGTGAACATTCTTGAATATCAAATTTTGGTTATTAGGTTTTTGTGAGTACTAAAGCTACTAAATATTTGTAAGCAAGAAAATAGCAAAACTTCTAGAACTAGGATCTGTTGTACAGCACGATACTATAGTTAATTACAAGGCAGTAAATACTAAAAATCACTAAAAGAGAGTAGACTCTAAGTGGTCTTACTACCAAAAAAAGTATGTAAGGTGGTGAATATATTCTTACTTGATTCAATTACTTTATGGTATATACATATACCAAAACATCACATTTGTACCATAACTATATTCATTTATTTATCATTTAGACTTTAATAAAGATGGAAGGGGAAGAAAATAGTAAAATCAATATTTGTGATATGACAGTACAGGAGATGAACTGAAATGGGGAGGATAAAGGCTTATTGATAAGGTAGAAGATTTTACCTGAGAACTTGAACCTAGAAAGAGACAGTGAGACTGGACATGAAGTTTCAGCTACAGGACACTTACTAAAGGGCAATTGCCCTGAGTCAGTGGTTCAGACGGAGAGAAAAGTCAGGGTAAATAGTTTCCAGCCTTCATGACTGGAAGAGTGAATATGCCATTAACCAAGCCAGGGGAGTAAGGCAGAAAAGCCAATTTAGAGATAGGAAGAGGATACGAATATGAAGCCAGTAGAAGAACTAATGCATGCGCACACAAAAGAAAAATTCAATTTAATTCAAGGTGGAGGGAAGTGAGGGAAAGACAGGAAGGGAGGGGAGGGGAGTAGGTGAGGGGACTGCTGTGTCCCCACCTAATGGACACAATGTAAGGGCATATGGCTCACATATACAACAGGGACCTTAACTAATCAACACAAGCATTGTTGTACCCTCATAGTAATTTGAAATTTAATAAAATAAAAATAGAGACAGAAAGATGAATGGTCATCCCCAGAAGATCACTACAAGAAAGATCGCAAATACAATTTCTTAAAATTATAACAAAATACAGAAAAAGAAACTAATAATTTAGGACACTAATTTCATAATAGTATGAACTAGAAAGTAGGAGCCAAAAGACCTCAGTGGTACAGCATCTCTCAGCTCTTGAATGCTCAAATCCAAGTAATTAAGTATGAGTAATAGACAGCATTTAAAGCATAGATGCTGAGCAGTCTGTCTCATTCAGACCAGAATAATTTTTCAGAATCCTGACTATACAACCAGAATACCACGTTTTTAAGATTATACCATATTTTTCAACTTTATCTGTATTGTTTTATTCTACTCTTTATTTCTATAGATTCTTTTAATAGTTTCTATTTCAGATAAATGTGGTAAGTTTTAGAGGAAAAAGAAAAGTCCAGAAATCAATGTCACTAACATATAAAATACCACCAGGAGAAAGCTAGGAGTCTAATTCAGTGAAGATATTTTGAGCTTTCCATGACATAGTAAAGCCAGAAGGAAGAAAAGTAGATATTTTCCATATGGGATATCTGCTTATATTCAGGTCCTTACATACAACTCTGAAACAGTAACTCTAGACTTAAATGCAAAATGTCATCTTCTATTTAAATATTTACCATGTAAAAACTTCTACAGCATTCTTTATTATTGGAATATGTTCTTTCCAAAAGCTTTAGCTTGCCAAGCAGAGCTATAGATGGTCACTATTTTTGGTCACCATTTTTACTGATTCCAGAATACTGAAGAGAATCAAAGATACAGATCGTGACCACATGGCAGAGGCCGTTGATGTTATCTCCATTTTAGTATGAGATCACTATTATTTTTGATAGATACTCTCCATGGTAGGATAAATCTATTTAATCAGTGTTTATGGAAAGCAGTTTTTATATGCCAGGCATTGGTGCTAGGTGCTGATGGTACAAATGAAGTCAATCTCATAGAAATGTAATTGATCCAATTCTTTCCTAGTAAGAAGGAATTAAAGGAACAAAGAAGCTACCAGTTCCTTCTGTCCTCCAGTCCTACAATTTGACCTTCTAATCCTTTCCTTCACAATCCCATATTGAGTGAGAGGAAAATTAACTAGTTATATGGAAAGTCAGAGAAAATACCAGGAGAATATTCTAATGCCCACAATCCTTTCCTATGCTAACCTGGTTTTCAGCTAAGACAGTGGAAAATGTGATAATAACAGCTTCGTAAGTAATTTCCAATGAAACACAGCATTTAAACCGCTTCAGTCTAAGTTATACACTGTACTGGGCCATACTTTCCACATAAAGTAAAAGGTCGACCTCCACTATAAAGGAACATGAAATAATTTGAAAGAATCATACATGGTTTTATAAAGTACCTTGGAGACCATGATCAATGCCCTAATTGCAGGATAAAATGAAACTTGATGTGAACTCTGCAAAATAAGACTTAGAAAAGCAGGGGAGATGAGAACAAAGAAATGGATTCTAGGGCAATTCCTGGGTGCAAGTGCATAAAGAAAGGCCCAGCAGCAGGATTAAGTATATGTAGTTCCCGAGGTGAAAGTTCAGCTCAGAGAAAGAAAGAGAGAGAGAGAGACCCCTGCTGGTGTCCCATGTGCCAGTCTCCCACTACAGGAGATACAGTGATTTGCACTGGAATGTGGTCTACAAATAGGACATTAACCTTCCACATACAAGTCAGCCTCAAAATTGTACTCTGCAGCCAGACACAGTGGAGGCTCATGCCTGTAATCCCTGTGACAACGGAGGCTGAGGTGGGAGGATCACTTAAGCCCAGAAGTTCAAGGCTGCAGTGAGGTATGATGGCATCACTGTAATCTAGCCTGGGAGACACAATGAGATCGTCTCCATTACCCAAAAAAATATGCTCTGCAGATTGCTAAAGGGTATGACCCAATGACTACATAAAACAGAAGTCAAGAGAACACGGTAAAACTCAGACAGCCTCAAGAGTGCAGAAACACTGGCAATGAAAAGACATGAAGGCTATGTTAATCAGTTGGATGAAAGTATTTCAAATTGTATACATAAACAGTACACTGTACCACATGATAGTATTAATGTGCACTGCTATGATTTAGTAAAAAAAAAAAAGAAAGAAAGAAAGAAAGAAAGAAAGAAAGAAAGAAAGGAAAAGAAACACTGGCATTGGCCCTGGAGATGCTGAGCTGAAGTGTTTGTCACCAACCTATACACTTTTTCATTCACTATTTACTAAACTTTGGTTTCTGTTACAAGATTTCCCTAGGCAAATATGCATGTAGGAAATGAACTGCAATTTTTTAAAACTGGCATTTCCCTCCACGTTTGTAATTATAGAAGAGGTGACACAGATCTATAGTTCTTTTAGAATGGGTGGTTCATAACTTACCAGAGAAGAGTGCCAGCTCCATCACCAAAGACATTCCATTAATCTCTGACCTAGTGCTGGTAAGATGGATGTTGGGCAATTTACCACAAACAACACAGCAAGGAAAACAGAAAAAGGCAAGAACTCAGAAGACCAAGTTGTGTCAGTTAAACCAGAATCCCCTTCTGGTTCTAGAAGGAAATGAAACCTAGAAACAAAAAAAAAAAAAAAAACCTGCTGTGGGGATATAAAGAAATTAATGTTATCCCAGGCCCTTTCAAAATAATATTGTAATGCCTCAGAAGAAGAAACTATGTCATTCAATCTAATCGGAATGCTTCCTCTCCACTTCTTTTAGGTACACTTTTTCTAGATACCCTGCTATAAGAAGTAGAACTGGCCAGCTGCAATACCTCAGACCTACAATCCCACCCAGCACTTTGGGAACCTGAGCAGAAGGATTACATGAGACTTGGAATCTGAGATCAACCAGACAACATAGTGAGACTCTTATCTCTACAAAAAAAAAAAAAGAATTAAAAATCAGCTGAGCATGTTGGCACAAGCCTGTAGGCTTCGCTTTGGGGAGGCTGAAGTGCGATGATTATTTGAGTCCAGGCTCAAGGAAGGTTACCTGATCATGCCATGGCAGTGAAACCCAGGACACAGAGCAAGACTCTGTTATAAAGAAAAAGGAATGGAAATATAACTGTTAACAGAGAATCCACTACCTATATTGTGATTTATGAATTTGTAACTGTTCCACCTGCCTCAAAACCCCTCTCTCACTGATCTGTCACAGCAGGCCCCTTCCTTCACACCACTGAGAGCTTTATTAATATTTATTGAGTGCAGACTATAATATAGACACTGGGCTTGATACTAAGGACACAGGGAGCAAGATAATCCCTGTCCTGAAGGAGATATTGAGGAGTATAAACAAGTAAGGAAGGAATTGAATTTAGTGTGGTAGTTATTACACTAAGGATAACAAGTGGGGATGCAACGGCCTTGAGAGAGATGGGATCAAGGAAGGCATCTGTTCAGAGGTAGCATCTTAGTGAAAAGAAGAGTAAGGATTAGGCATATCAGAGCACAGAAGGACACTCCAGGCAGAGGGATCACTCTTCAAAGGCTTAAAACCTACAGAGAAAATGACGCAGATGGAAAAATGTATTCAGTTCAAGGTAGAGAGATCATGGCAAGCTCCAAACCATTAGTGATTGTTAAGTAATGTTAAGGAGTTCTGACTTAATTCTGAAAGCAGCACAAAGTTATTGAAGAGTTTTAAAGATGACAAGTGGTAAGAATAAATAGTCCAAAGGTCATATAGGAAATGGAGATGGACAGCCAGACTAAAGGTAGAGAAATTAGCTGGGACCCTGCAGCAGTGATTTAAGCAAGAGACAATGGAGACCGGCACCAGAGAGGTGGCAGGAAGATGGTGAAAAGTGGATGGATTCGAGAGTGTAGAATACACAGACCTCACCAAGAAGGTCCATGCAGAGGGGGAAAAAAAGGGAACTAAGCCAAGGATGACTCTCAAGTTACTGATCACTGAGAAAGAGAATGCAGAGAAGCAGACACGATGGGGAAGAGGAGTTCTAGTGTGGAACACTGAATTTGAAGGGACTTGGAGAAATCTAAGAAATCCAGTGAGGAACTGGCCAGAGAGTAGTCTGGCCCAGCCATGAAGTTATCAGTCATGGATGTTTCTTGATAGCCTTGGAATAGATGAGCAAGTCAAGTCAGAGTCTGTAAAACGAGAAGTGATGAACTAAAGACACTGGTCTCAGGACATTGTCTGCAGAAGTGGTGAAAAGATCCACATTGCCTTAAAAGGAAGGAGTCGAACCCTCTCTCGATATACTGGAACAATTCACTCATCCCACCGGCTAGTTTTTAGTTGAGCATGAAGGGCAAAACCTTGACAGATAGTAAATCAGGTAAATGTTGATGAGAAGAGTAGAAAAGAACAAGATGAAGAAAGAAATTAGGATGTTCAACATTGGTTTCACAGGTGGGTTTCTTGGGTGACCCAGGAGCAACGTAAATGCAGTAATCATTGCTTTAAAGAGAATAAGAAACCTGTGCCCTTCAATGTCTCCTTGTGGAACAGAAATCCCGGGTACAGAAAACCGAGGAGAGACTATTCATATTTCATGGACTATTGGCAGTCCCCATAGACTAGGTATTCTCACTTTGGCTGTGTTACTGCTTGGAAAGATTTTAAAAATGCAAATGTCCAGATGTCCAGTAGACCCTGGGTTATTCAAATTGTTGTTTACTACCAGCAGCATTAGCATCTGTGGGAGTTTGTTAGGAATCTCAGGCACCATACCAGACCACAAATCAAAATTAGCATGTTTGTTAAGATTCCCTAAGAGATTGACAGGCACATTAAAATTCGAGACCCACTGCCTCAGAATCACTTGAAGGATTTATTAAAACACAGATCACCAGGTCAAGGGTAGGACTTATGAATTTGCATTTCTAACAAGTTTCCAAGTAATGCTGCTGCAGGTCTTAGACTGTATTTTGAGAATTTCTGCCATAGCTCAATTAAATCAGAATCTCGCTGGATAGGACTCTAATATCAGTATAATTTTTAGTATTAGGAATTTTTTTTGCAAGTAACCTTGTTACTCTTTCATTAGAAAAAATACGTATTGGCATTTAAGCAAAGATCAGAATATAGCCCATATTACATCTAGTATATCTAAGGTATTATTGTAGTTTAAATGTTTTTACAATTGTTTGTGTTTAAAGAATTTTTAAAATACACTGATGATCAAGCATCACTATATTTTAAAGTTGTCTAAGTAATTCCAATTTGCAGTCAAGGTTGAGAACCACTAGTGAAGACATTTTTCTGCTTCTCATTACATGAATAAGTAGATGAATATGAGAAACAATTTAGCCAGTCCTCTGAAAACCAGCTTAAACTTGTTTCTAAATTGTTCTTTAATATAAGATGAATTTTGATTAATCAAAAGAGAAAGAAGAAGGCTGCTTCATTTTCAGTAACTCATTTCCAGAAACATGTTTGGTTATAGTTGGACAAAAAGGCAGTACAGGTAATCATTTCCTTAATCATTACTACAATCATCAAATTCCATTTTCTGATCATTTAACAGGGCACTAACATTTTGAAGGCCATACAATTTTTTTTTCTTTTGTAGTTTTTGGCCAGGGCTGGGTTTCAACCCGCCACCTCTGGTATTTGGGGCTGCCACCCTACTCCTTTGAGCCACAGGCGCCACCCGCCATGAAATATTTTTTTTAAAATAATGCTTTTTAACAGAAGCAATGTTGTATATGTCATGATTCCTCTATCAGCCTGCAAAACAAATTCTATTCTTCCATCTGCTTGCTTTGGGTTTTCTTTTACCTTCTTTTTTCTAGGTTCTTAAGAGTTGAGGTTATTGATTAAGTCTTTTCCTCTTTTTTTAATGTATGCATTTAGGGCTATTAGTTCACCTTTCAGCATTGCTGTATTTATGTCCTACAAATTTTATAGTGTATTATAGTGCATTTTTACCTTCCTTCAGCTTAATTTTTTTTTAATTTTCCTTGAGCTTTCCTGTTTAACTCATATTTTGTTTAAAGATTTACTATTTAGCATCTCAGTCAATGTTTTTCAGCCTTTTTTAATCTCATGATACACTTGAACCTATAGTTAAACTTCCACGACACACTTAAACTATGTTGCTCCAAAAAAAAAAAAAAGAATATAATTTAACTATGCTTGGAACTTCTTTTGAAAATAATTTAACTAATGATCTTTAAAATTTTTTTCACCATACACCTAAAAGCCTCCTGGCACACCTGTTGAAAACCACTGGCTAAGTGCTTGACCATTTTCCTGTTATCTTTCTTTTATTGATTTCTACTTTTATTCCATTGTGGTCAGAGAACAAATACTCTGTGTGGTTTCTATTATTTTTAATCTGGTTGGGGTTCATTTTATGGCCTACGATAAGGTTTATAATGGTAGCAGTTCTGCAGGCGCTTGGGAAAAAAAAAGTATTTTGCTGTCTTTAAGTGTTGATTATTGGATCCTATTGTTGGATGATACTGTTGAGTTTTTCTGTATCCTCGATGACTTACAATCTAGCTATTCTGACAATTGTTGGGGGAGAAGGGATAAAATCTTCAACTGTAAGTAGGGATTTGTCAATTGCCCTTTCCATTTCCTTAGTTCCTGCTCACATATGTGCAGCCCTGCTCCTGACCGCTTACACATTAGGATTGTGGCATTCTTGGTGGAGGGACTCTTTCATCACTGTCCTCTGCCTCTTCTTCAAAAGGAAATTTCAGATGAACATTTCCCCAGTTAGCAAAGTTCACTAGTGAGCAGGAGGATATATGGGAATCACTTTGAGAATACACAGCTGTCATAGACTTGTTAATTGGAGAATGCAGAATCATGATATCACACTCATTGTCATTTCAGCTTCACCTCATTGATATCATCAGGGCACCTAATACAAATGGAATTGATTTTAGCTCTCAGGAAGTGACATGTTAAAGTCATTGATGCTAAGAAAGAACCTATTGAAATGTGGAAAAATGTAGAATAACCACATCTCTGGCAATATGCCTAAAAATGCTCTCTTGCTTTTCAGCCACTTACTACTGCAAATCTATATTCTCCTCCATAACCCAACTCAAGACACCTGGAAGGTCACACGTGACTGATACCCATCTAGAGGATCGCCTGAACTTGCCACCTCGGTGCTACAACCAAATATTCAAATGCTTTCTAACAAAAATCAGACACGAAAAAGTCACAGAAGTTTAATTAATTTTAAAAGTAACAGTTTTCATTTTTGAAATTCTTAAGGACATAGTAGTTATATCTTTTACACAATAACATACATATTTTAAGTACAGGTAACTGAAGTTTCTTAAATGAAGATTTAAGATTAGAACTACATTAATGAGACCTTCTAAAAAGAAAAGATTCCCTCCCCTGTTCTAGATCCTACTGACCATGGTAGTTCTTTTTCTACTATTGGCATCTTCCCTAGGCTACGAGTTCCTCAGGGCAGGGTCGTGAATTATTCATCTATATAGCATTAGAGATGTTGAAAAACGTAGACTGTGAACTGTAAGAGACTCCAATTCAAAGTTCCGCTCTATCATTTCCCTGTTGTGTGACCTTGGCTAGCACTTTATAACTTGTAATGTGACTGAGAATAGATTAGATTACAGTGTGCACAGACAGTGATTTTGTCAGCCCTCCGGACACATGACTGGGACTTGGGGGTGAAAAAAAGACCCTAAACTAGTGGCATGTGATTAACATTAAGTGCCCTGCAAATGTCAATATAATTTCTGTGTGTTTTAAAAGGAGAAAAGTTGAAGCAGCACTAAATTATTTAATTGACTGTTGTGCCTATATAAAATATTGATGATAATGCCTAATTCAGAAAATTCTTAAAAGGATTTATGTGCATTAAAAGGCCAAACTAGCATGGTCTGGGACATAGTTGGCACTCAACAAATGGTAGGTCTATTCTTCCTTTTATTTCTTCTTTTTTTAAAGCCTTCCCCTCCCCCCACTTTTCTATTTTCTTTATTCCCTTTATTTTTTCCAAGTATTACTCAATCATTTCTAAACTTCTAGTTCTTCTCCTCCCATTTCCTTTACTTTTCTTTGACTCAGCAATTTCTTCCCTTTTATCCTCTTTCTATCTTCGTTCAGACTGAAAACACATGTTTCAAAAGATTTGGCTTTGCCCTACTTACTATGCATGCACAGAAACATTCACCATCACCCCCAAAAACACTGACTATGAATACCAAGAAAGCATGCTCAGAATTATTTCAAATAATTCACAATTTCAGGTAAAGACATTTATGTAAGGAATAACAATTTATTTACAAAGAGAATATATCTTATTCAGACTAGTTTTGATATTAGCAACACTTAGAAAATATTAAGGAAAGGAATGAAAAAATAACAGAAAATAAAGAACAAGAGAATATATTACAATACAAATAACATTGTTTTAAAATTTAAACAATGTTACTCAACTTATGAAACAAATAAATCATCATCATTTCTGCAGTAAGGAATTTAAATTGATTGGAAAGTCATGTGACAGGAGGGAGGGGCAAGATGGCCAACAGGTACATCCAACAGAAGCTCCCATCCAGAAGAAAGGATAAAGTCCAGAAAACATCCAACAAAGTCGAAGACTGGGAGCCCAGCCAAGAGAGAAGAGTGATACCGGCAGGACACCTCTGCAGAGGCAAGATGCGACTCCTAGAAGGCAATCTACAGGTACATAATACAGCCCAAAGGAAAAGTGTCCATCCCCTCCCTCAAGAAAGTTGTTTTCTCTTCAACTACTCCTCTGAGTCTCCTACAGGTGATTGATAAACTGAGGACATATTATCTCACTCCAAGAGTGAGAGCTACCCATAGAGAAGTCTACTCCCTGGAGGGACCCTGCTGAGACTCCGAACAGCTTCTTCCAGGCAGAAAAGTGGAACTGGTGTTCACACTGTCATTTTGAGTTTCCAGTCCACCTTTCCCCCACTTACCAGCAGAGACAGTGAGAGGAGACCCAAGAGCACCATCCCCTGACCCCTGCAGGACCAAGCCCCTGCCTGCTTGGTTGGAGAACTGCTTGGACTATGCTTGCTCTGCACAGACTGATCCCACCAGCTAGCGCATTCTGTGTGGCTGTCTCCCCAGCCGCCGTCCCTGCTTTCTGGGGGATCACTACTGACAGGTGCCCAGGACTGAATCCTGCTGGCTGGATGCTCTTGTGGCTACCATCCCACTTCCCAGGACCTTAGCCGCGGCTGCCATCCCCACTCCCGGGGCCTTGGCAGCAAGCACCCAGGACTGAGCTACGGCAGCCATCCCCACATCCCGGGGGCCTGGCGGCGAGCACCTAGGACTGTACCCCGCCTGCCAGTTACTCAAGTGGCCATGGTCCCCACTTCCCTGGGGGCTTAGCGGTGCACACCCAAGACTGAGCCCTACCCATGGGCTATTCGTGCTGCCACTGTCCCTGCTTCCCTGGGGCTTGGCGGCACGCACCCAGGAGACAACCAGGAGAAACCACGGGCAGAACGGTTTTAGGGACAATCTTGGAAAGGTGCAAATTCAGCATGGGGAAGAATCAGTGGAAAAACTCAGGTAACCAGAACAACTAGAGTAGATCAACCCCACAAGGAAGGATGAGGCAGATGCAATTGAAGATCCTTTCCATAAACAGATGTCTGAGAGGTCAAAAATTCAGTTCAGAATCTGGATAGCAAATAAGATCAACAGAATGGAGGAAAGGAGGGAACTAGAATTTCAATTTATTCAAAATCTGTCTCAAGAATTCAATGATTTCAAAGATAGAATGATCAAAGATTATGATACATTGAAGCAAGAGGTTGCAGCCCTCAAAGATCTGAAGGCTAAGGTTGAATACCTTGGCCAGAGAATGGAACAGGCAGAAGATAGAATCTCTGACACTGAAGACAAAGATTTTGAATGCATCCAAACATCCAAAGATCAAGACAAATGGAGAGCAAAGAGAGACCACTCGCTCTGAGAGCTCTTGGATAATTTGAAGAAAACTAATATTCGTCTCATAGGAATTCCTGAAGGTGATGAAGTTGCTTCTCAAACACAGAGGCTCTCCTTCATGAAATTATGA
>CAUYQV010109525.1:0-18598 GCA_963574575.1 Galagoides demidoff
AGTTTCAGTCTTCTACAGGTCACCACCCATTTCACCCAGCACCATTTGTTGCATAGGGAATCTTTCCTTCAATTTGTATTTTTGATAGGCTTATCAAATATTAAATGATGATAAGTGTCTGGGTTCACCTCTTGGTCTTCATACCTCTCTATTTTTGTACCAGTACCATGCTGTTTTGGTCACTATTGATCTATAGTATAGTCTGAAGTCCAGAAGTGTGATTTCTCCTGATTTGTTTTTATTTCTGAGTAATGTCTTGGCTATTTGAGGTTTTTTCTGTTTCCGTGTAAAACAAAGTACTAATTTTTCCAAGTCTTTAAAGTATGACAGAGGTGCTTTAATCGCAGATCACATTAAATCTGTAGATTGCTTTAGGTAGTATAGACATTTTAATAATGTTGATTCTTCCCAGCCTTGAGCATGATATATGGTATCTGATCAAATTAAAAAGCTTCTGCACTGCCAAGAACACACTAAGTAAAGCAAATAGACAGCTCTCAGAATGGGAGAGGATTTTTGCAAGTTATATTTCTGACAAATGCTAATAACCAGAATCCACAGAGAACACAAACTTATTAATAAGAAAAAAACAAGCAATCCCATTTTACTGTGGGCAAAAGACATGAGATGAAGCTTCTCTGAAGAAGACAGGTACATGGTCTACAGACATATGAAAAAATGCTCATCATCTTTAATCATCAGAGAAATGCAAACCAAAACCACTCCGAGATACCCACTCCAGTCAGAATAGCCCGCATCACAAAATCCCCAAACTACAGATGTTGGCATGGATGTGGAGAAAAGGGAACACTTCTGCACTACTGGTGGGAATGCAAGCTAGTATGTTTCTTTTGGAAGGAAGTTTGGAGAACACTCAGGAATCTAAATCTAGACTTGTTGTTTGATCCTGCAATTTCTTTACTAGGTGCATATCCAAAAGATCAAAAATCATTTGGCAACAAAGATATTTGTGCCAGATTGTTCATTGCAGCTCAATTCATAATTGCCAAGTCATGGAAGAAGCCCAAGTGCTCATCGACCCATGAATGAATTAATAAATTATGGTATATATACAATAGAATACTATGCAGCATTAAAAAAGGGGACTTTAACCTCTTTCATGTTTACATGGATGGAGCTGGAAAATATTCTTCTTACTAAATTATCTCAGGAATGGAAAAAAATTTCCAATGTACTCAGTACTACTAGTAAACCAATTTATAATCACTCACACTTTCATATGAAAGATGAATTACAACTGTAGCCTAGGCTGAAGGAGGGAAGCGGAGGGGTGTGGGTCAATAGAGGGAGGGTAAATAGGGGGACCACACCTATGGAGCATATTGCAAGTACAAGTTGGATCTATCAGGTATAGAACACAAATGTCTTAACACTGTAATTGGGTAAATGAGGTGAAGTCTATGTTAATTAGTAGGATGTAAGCACGCCAATTTGTATAAAAAAATCAACACATTGAATCCCATAATGGCATAAATGTATTCATGATCTATGTACAAATGACTTAATAAAAAAATGGAAAAAAAAACTAAAAAAAAAGGGGGGGGAGTTCAATAATTTATACATACTTGAAAATCACCAAAGAAACAAAATTCTGTAACATAGAATGAGAGCTGTCCCTAAAGAGACGGAGAGGAGTGAGTGTGGAGGCTGGCACGGACCTCAGAGAATGGAGATCCCTACCCCAAAATATTGTATTTCTAAAATCAGTTTTGTATTGAGAATTGTTTATATTCCTTTAGATAATTAGAGACATTCTGGATACAATCCCAGAGATAGAGTTGGAAGTTCTGGCTTAAAGCACAAGGCATGCAAATCTCATCTACTCTTGTAACTTCATGTGAAATTTCCCTTGAGCTTCAAGCCAGCATCCTAGTTCAGTGTATTAACTGTCTATTGCTATGTGACTGATTGCCCCAAATTAAGCACCCAAAAACAACAATTTATTATTTCATGGTTTCTCAGCATCCAAAATCTAGGAGCATCTTAGTTGGGTGGTTGAATCAAGGTTGCAGAGCAAGGGCGTGGCCCATCTGCTGTTCAGGGCCTCAGTCCTGCCAAAGGTCACCCAGAGCTGGAGGGTTGACCCTTAAACTCAGGACTGCAATCCTGCCAAATATGTGACAGAGCTGGAGAGTTGGCCCTTAAACTCATTCATACGGCTGCTGGCCAGAGATTTTAGTCTTTAAGCATGAGGACCTTTCCATAGGGGCTAAAAATATGGCAGCTGGCTTCCCTAAAGCAAGTAGTGAGAGAGTGAGAGAGAACCCAGAACAGCCACCACTAGCTGTACAGAATAACTGGAATAACTGGAATATTCATATATTGTTGTTGGAAATGCGAACAGTACAGTCACTTTATTTATTCTCATTTATTTATTTATTTATTTTCAAACAGAGTCTCACTTTGTCACCCTGGATAGAGTGCCATAACATCACGGCTCACAACCTCAAACTCTTGGGCTTAAGTGATTCTCTTGCCTCAGCCTCCCAAGTAGCTGGGACTACAGGTGCCTGCCATGATGCTCGGCTTTTTTGTTGTTCTTGTTGTCATTGTTGTTTAGCAGGCCTAGGCCAGGTTCAAACCCACCAGCCCCAGTGCATTTGGCCCATTCCCTAACCACTGGGCTGCGGGCACCAAGCCAGTACAGTCACTTCAGAAAACAATTTGGCAATTTCTCATAAAGTTAAATCTAACATACTCTTATATATGTGCATATAAACATAAATTTGTTATGATCGAGATGTTCATTCAAGTGAAATTAAAATATAAGTCCATACAGAGACCTGCATGTGAAATATATAGCAGCCGTGCGCACAATAACCAAAAACTGAATACATAGCTGTTTCTTGAACAACACAGGCTTAGAAGCACTGACCCCTGCACTGTCGAAAATCTGTGTACAACTTTTGACTCCTCTTAACTACTTAAAACTTAACTACTACTAATAATAGCCTACTGTTGGCTTGGTGCCTATAGTTCAGTGAGTAGATCACTGGCCACATACACTGAAGCTGGAGGGTTCGAGCCCAGCCCAGGCCTGTAAAGCAACAATGACAACTGCAACCAAAAAATAGCCAGGTATTGTGGTGGGCACCTGTAGTCCCAGCTACTCATTGGCTGAGGCAAGAGAATTGCTTAAGCCCAAGAGTTTGAGGTTGCCATGAGCTGTGATGCCACAGCACTCTACTGAGGGTGACATAGTAAGACTCTGTCTCAAAAAAAAAAAAATAGCCTACTGTTGACTGAAAGAAAGCCTTGCTGATAACATGAACAATTGATTAAAATGTAATTTTTATGTTATATGTGTTATATACAGTCTTCTTACAATATAGCAAGCTAGAGAAAAGAAAATGTAATTAAGAAAATAAGGAGAAAATATATTTACTACTTATTAAGTGGAAGTGGATCATCATTGAGAGCTTCATCCTCATCCTCTTCATGGCCAGTTGGCTGAGGAGAACGAGGGGTTACCCGTGCTGCCTTGGGCTGGCAGAGGTAGAAAAAAATCCTCAGGTAAGTGGGCCTGCACAGTTCATACCCATGTTGTTCAATGTTGACAGCAATCCAGTTGTCCTTCAACTAGTGAGTGTGTATGTATAGTGTAACATGTCCATACAAAGGAATGCTGTTCAGTAATAAAAACAACCTACTAATACAGTGGTTACACTGTGGATGAATCTGAAAATCATTACGTAAAAGAAGCTAGACACAAAAGGTTAATACTACACTTCTATTTATATGAAATTCTGGGAATTTCACATGAATTAGCAGTCTAGGAATGGGGTGAGAAGATTGACTACAGAGCTGCACACAGCAAGCTTTCAGCGGGCAGTGGTGCATTTTGGTCAATACTCTACTAATGATTATGCATTAGTAGACCTGACTGTTACAAAGATAAAAATCAAGGTGTGAATGGCATTCTAATCAAAGGTAATAGAAAGAGAAAAGACAGGGTGGAGTGAGAGCAGGCTGTGCACGGGACTGCACATGGCTCAGCACTGCGAGGGCAAAACAGCCGAGCAAGAAGCCACACACTGTGGAGTCTGAGCTTTTCACTTGCTTTTCCAGGTCTCACTTTATGTTCAACACTAAAACCTGCATCCTTCTCACCCCTCAAAGTGTCATCATTGCCATTGGTGATTCCATTTTCCTAGCCACTGATCTCTGAAGCTTGGGGTCATTCTTGACTGTTCCCCTTGTCTGTGCCCATGGATCCATGATGCCTCCTTGCAATACTGTGGATTTTGTGGGTTGGTGGTGGCAGCAGTGTCACAATGATGGCACCAGTGCTTTTCTATTCCTGTGATACACCATTCCTTCTTACCCACTGCTCTCACAGTCTTCAGACTTCGGACTGTTCTCCCCAGGTCCAACTTGGTAGCCATCTAACCAGTCTCCTGCCTCTGACTCTGCCTTTTTGCCAGAGAACTATTCTGAACATCAACCCCGTGTGGTTCTAATCAAAAATCAACTCAAAGTCCTTGTCAATGAAAAGTCTCCCTCTGCTGATCCTAGCCTACTTTTTCCATTTATTCTTCAATATACTCAGGTCAACAAACTGCTTCAGAGCTGGCCTGTTCACCCGTCCATTCCCCACTTGCTGGATTTCCTTCAACAGCCACATTGCCTGGCTCTGTCTGAGGCACTCCTCCCTCTCCTCAACATGTTTGTTATTAAATCCTCCTCTGCCACTGCATCTCACACAAGCCTTACCTCCACAACTCTCATTTATTGCCCCAAGAGGATGTTTTTTTTTAAGTTATGCTTCTTTCTCCAAACTTTATAGGACCTATTTTCCTGCCTATATGGACTTCTAGTAGTTGTTTTCACAATTGCAGCTTACATCTCTACAGCCCTGGAAAGATTTCAGAACACCCCCCCACCCCTTCACCACCTAGTTTGAGGTCTACTCAACAGACCTCAGGGACAATTCCTACATCACAGATAGATAGGTGGGGGCTCTAGAACAGACAGCCACTTCGTGTGGACCACACAGCTCATTAGTAGGTTCTCAACATATTTCTTTTTTTGTTTTGAGACAGAGTCTCACTATGTTGCCCATGGTAGAGTGCTGTGGCATCACAGCTCATAGAAACTTCACACTCTTGGGCTTAAGCGATTCTTTTGCCTCAGCCTCCCAAGTGGCTATAACTATAGGTTCCTACCACAAAGCCTGGCCATTTTTTTTTTTGTTGCAATTGTCATTATTGTTTAGCTGGCCCTGGCCAGGTTCAAACCCACCAATCTCAGTGTATATGGCTGGCCCCATAACCACTATGCTATGGGTGCTGAGCCTCAATACATTTTTTAAAAGAAGACAAGAAGGCAGCACCAAAAACTGATTTAGCAATCAAGAGGAAAAGATAAGACTGTTGTCAATGGAAAAGAAACTAAAGTCAGAAAGAGACTACTTAAAGTCAGACTCTGACCAGGATTTCACTCATACAGACCACTGTCTGCTTGGCTTTTGTGAGACTGGTAGGATACATTAAGGGAAGAATTTAATCAATACTGTTCAACAGATAATTTTTTTTTTAAGCTTAAAACTGGGAAACTGTCCCCATAGCAAGTACTTTTTTCTGCTTTTGCAACTGGGGGAGATGATGGTGTGGGTGAGTTAACTGCCACATAGACTATGGAATGAAAATCAGAAAGTTCTTATATATACTTTTATAGAATACAAACAATTAAAATTATCTATAACTCAAAATCCAGTTAGCAGAGTTGGCATTTAAATTGGCTCTTTAATTAGCAAAATTCTATATGATTAAAATAGTCAATTGAAAACGTCTTTCAAAAGTAAAGCATTTTAATACACTCCAGCTTTTAGATGATCTACATTGTTTGATCTTCATGTTTCCCTCTGGAATTGACTTGTTCTGTAGTTTGAGTTAACAAGCTCTTGGATGGATGCTCTAGGAGGAAGCTAATCAGAATGAAAGCAGAAAGTGAGTCTTATTTGACAATAAAATATTGAGGCTTCAGAAGACTGTTGGTTCTCTTCAGTATATAAAGGAAGGTAACTTTTCTTCATGATAAAGTTTTGGCCCCCTATCTTACACTCCATCTGAGTCATTGGGCAAATGACTATTTTTTTTTTTTTAAGAGACGGAGTCTCACTTTATAGCCCTCGGTAGAGTGCCATGGCACTACAGCTGACAGCAACCTCCAATTCCTGGGCTTAAGCCAAGCAGCTGGGACCACAGGCACCCACCACAACTTCCAGCTAAACCTGCCACCCTCAGTACATGGGGCTGGCACCCTGCCCACTGAGCCACAGGCACTGCCCAAAAATGACTATTTTTGAAGATGAATTAGAGAATTCCTAAGACATTTTTTAATCAAAGGACATATTTTTTTTTCCAAAGGACATATTTTTTTAAACCTTTTACACATAACCACCAGAAGCTCTTTAACAAAGTATATTTAGTTCAATTCCTGTTTCATTTAAAACTAGACCAAAACTGACTAGCAGGTAAGAATCCAATCAGTTTTCATAGCTTCCCATGGTCTCCAGATGTTCACTAAATACATCTTCTCTTCCTCTGTACCTAGATAAACTTGGAAACATTTCCCATCTCTCTGGCACCTAGAAGTGGGACCACTGATTGGTTTCTGTGAGTGAAATGTGAGGAGGGACGTGCCACTGCCCTATCAGTGCAATGGGAAGAATGTGCCTTCCCCACCTGCTCTTTCTTTTTCCCTGTGTGCTTCCTGAAGGATAGTCCCCTTGAAGTGACATGCTGAATATGGCACAGCCACAGCAAAGAAGCTCGATCCTTAAAAGACTGCACAGCAGCCCCTCCTACACACTGTGAATACACACACAGCCCCACATGTCCCCACCCCTAACACTGACTGCAAGGATTTCTTCTTTTTTTTTGAAACAGAGTCTTCCTCTGTTTCACAGGCTAGAGAGCTATGGCTTCAGCCTAGCTCACAGCAACCTCAAACTCCTGGGCTCAATGATTACCCTGCCTCAGCCTCCTGAGTATCTGGGACTATAGGTCCCCACCACAACATCTAGCTAATTTTTCTATTTTTAGTAGAGATAGGGTCTGGCTCTTGCTCAGGATGGTCTTGAACTCCTGAGCTCAAGCAATCCACCCAGCTTGGCCTCTCAGAGTGCTGGAATTACAGGTGTGAGCCACTGTGCCCGGCTTACAATGTTCAAAATGAGAAAAATCCCTAAGAGGTGGCTTCTACCTGAAATCCAAGGGTGAGGTGGGAGGAATGCTTGAGGTAGGAGGACTGTTTGAGGTCAGGAGTTTGAGAGGAGCCTGAGTAAGGGCAAGACTCCATCTCTACAAAATATAGAGAAAAAAAAAATTAGTTGGGTGTGGTGGCAGGTATCTGTAGTCCCAGCTACTCCAGAGGCTGAGTCAGAAGAATTATTTGAGCCCAGCAGTTTGAGGTTGCTGTGAGCTACAGTGACACCACAGTACTCTACCCAGGGTGGCAGAATGAGTCTCTGTCTCAAAAAAAAAAAAGAAAGAAAGAAAGAAAGAAAGAAAAGAAAAGAAAGGAAAAAGTGCTATCATAGCCACATTTGGAAGCTTGTGTATGAGAGCACTGAGTGTTGGACTACCTGCTAACTCTACATTCCCTCACAACCAAAGAAATCCCCACTATGACGCAGTGCGCGGTGCAGCGTCTCAATGGCGTTGTCTCTTTGCCCTTTTGTTTGTATTCCAGTTGCCTGTGCTAGAATCCAGTGGATCTTGACCTCCTGGGGTGGGCCAAAGCTTTTTTGAACTTGAGAAAAAGGCAAAACCCCTTTTCCCCAGGAAAATAATTAAAAACAGGTATGCTCAAAATTTTACTTAACTTTTCAGGACATTTTCAGAACATCCAGAAGCCCAACAGACCCCAGCCTAAGAACCCTGCCGCCAGCAGGCAGTGTGCCAGAGGAGGCAGCGAGTGTGTGCTATCTCCAAGCTTTCCGATTTTGCTCATCTTTTCTTTCATATACAGCTGCCCAGTCATATTTATGTCATTGATTTTTTAAATTAAAAACACACAGACACAGAAAAGTTAGGCCTTCCACATTGATTTTTCTCTTTCAAAGCAAAGACGTCAAAACAATAATTCCAATGGCAGACAGCGATTCTGTGACCAGCCCTGGATTTCTGTGTGGATGGCGAGCTGTCTGAGAACTCTGTGATGTGAGGTCAGGTTGCCGGGCGCCTTGCAGTCACTTCTGGAAACCAACTCGCAGTTTTCTAGCATGACCCTTAGGACTTTCTCAATTTTGCTCTTGTCAGTCTCTCTAACCTCATCCCTCTCTAATCTCACCCTCTGGTAAACTTTTTGTCCCGACAGCTCTTTCACAACTCTGCCTTGCCGGAAACGACTGCGCCCCACCATCAGCAGCTGCCATCACCCACGACCGTCCTGGCCCCGGGCTGCGGACTCGGGGCCCTCTCCATGCCGGAACGGCTCTCTCAGACTGGTCTTTTCCGTGTACTCTTTGCCTAGCGCAGTGCCTGATGCAGACTGAAGCCTGCACGTTCTCAAGAAACTCGGCTTCAAGGCAGACAGTTAAGGATTCATGAGGGAAAAAAAGCAAATGTCACGTGTCGTGTTGTAAAGACACCCGTGAAAGGATGTTTGAGTTCCTGTAGGAGCACACAGGGTCCTGCCCAGCGTACGGGGGTGGAGAGGAAGGCAGGCAGGGAAGCATCCCGGGAGACTCCGCAGAGGAGACGACTTCCAGTTGGGCCTTGAGAACTGGGTTAGAGTTTCCCTGAGGGAGAAGGAAGGAGGGACGTGCAGGATTTCTCTCACGGAAGAGCTCTGCCCCCCTACCCCGCAACTTGCCGGGCAGGAGCTGGTCTGTGTGAGTAAGAGCCTGGATCCCAATCATCTCATTCCTTTCTCAGCTACAGTTTCCCTGGTGCTTGGTCTGGAGCATCTTCTTAGTTTATTTGAATTATTAATAACCTTGGCCAGAACATGGCTCAGAAAGCCCATTTTCCCTACTAACCTTCCAGACACAGGTAGATTTTATTTCCATGACTTCGGCTTGGAAGAATCAGAGTGAGTTTTCTCACCTGTAGCAAGAGCTTAACTGAACGCTAAGTGTATTACAAAGTCTTCTTTAGTTGTCAGAGTTAGAAACGCATGTCAAATTAGTTTTATGTAAAAAGGGGAGATTTTATTTTTGAGAGATTGTGGTTTCTGGCATAACCAAACCATAAGATGCAAACGCGCACCTGGGGCTCTGCCCTTTATTTTGCCTGTCTCTTCTAGGGGACTCTGTTCTTATCCAGAAAATGAAAACATAGAGGCCTCTTCAGTGCCTAGAGAAATGTGACTACTGATGGATCACCCATGAGCCAGGGTTTCCATCACTATCAGGGATTATTTCTAAGTTCCAGGGCAAAAAAAAAAAAAATCCAGGAGTACCCAGGTCCAGTTTTCATGCTTAGAACAATCATGGTAGACTAAATAACGGTCCCCCCACAAATGTTCACATCCCAGTTCCCCAAACCTGACTATTTTATCTGACACAGTAAAAGTGACTTTGCAAGTGTAATTAAGTTAAGGATTTTGAGGTGGAGAGACAGTTCTGGAGTCCCTGTGTGGCCCTAATATAACCACAAGTGCTGTTAACAATAGGGAGGCAGGAGGATAAGAGCGGAATAAAAAAGCTGTAAGGCTGTAAGTCAGGAGCACAAGAAGATGCTACCCTGGTGGTTTGGTGAATGGAGAAGAGAGCCGTAAACCAAAAAAATGTAGGCATTCAGGGGGCGCCTGTACCTCAGTGGGTAGCTCACCCATATACCAAAGGTGGCGGGTTCAAACCTGGCCCCAGCTAAACTGAAACAAAAAATAGCTGGGCATTGTGGTGGATGCCTGTGGTCCCAGCTACTCAGGAGGCTGAGGCAAGAGAATCGCCTAAGCCCAGGAGTTGGAGGTTGCCAGGAGCTGTATGACACCACAGCACTCTACCAAGGGTGATAAAGTGAGACTCTGTCTCTATAAAAAAAAAAAAAAGTAGGCATTCTCCAGAAGCTAAAAAAGGCCAGAAACTCGCATTCTCCCTCGAGACTCCATAAAGGACATAGCATTGCTGGCATCAGCTTCATCCGACGGAACTGATTTCAGAATCAACCTCCACAGCTATGAGATAATAAGTTTGTGCTGTCTTCAGCCAATAAGTGTGTGGTAATGTGTTACAGCAGTAATAGAAAACTAACATATCAGTCACATATGGCCAGAGTGCACAACTAAGATTTGCCCAGTTTGAGTCAGATTCTGTCAAGAGGCTTTTATATTGCCAATGTCATCTATAAATAGTGTCTGTGTTCTATGCTACATTAAAGGTCACTAGTTGTTGAGTTTTTGTTTTTATTCATGTTATTAAAATCCCTTAAGTATAGTACTTAACATCTAAGGTTTCTTCTTTGAAATATGATTACTTGGTAATTTTTTTAAAAAAGTATTCAAATATATTACATTTTCAAGTAATTTTAATATACCTGTATACTGTAAAAATAACTGAAGCTTATCACATATATGTCATATAATAATATAACACAATAACAGCTAACTCTATATGCAGTCACTTTTTTTGAATGTCTCCTTTGTGAAGGAGATAAATACTACACAAATGCAACTAAATTTGTGTAATTACAAATTGTAATAATGTTCTAAAGAAAAGAAGAAATAAAACAAGAGGTAAAATTCACAGGGAACAAAAATTACCTGAGAAACAAGCCATAAAGCTTGAAGAATTTTTAATCTTTGCAGATTTTGAAAATACATCAAATAGATAGTTCTTTCATCTCTGGGTAATTCAATACTTACATTTCCCTAATAACAGCCGCCTCTGGGTTTTACACATATAGCTTCTGTTTCAAGTGCTTCTACCTCTTATTTATTCTAAGTAGTTAGTGAAAGATTGTTGATAGCTTCTTTTGGAGCCCTCTGTTAAGCATTCCCATAAGCCAGTCTCCAAGACAGACACATAGTTGTTTAAAAGAAACATACTTAAGCACAGAACCCAGGTACGCAGATAGGTGGATAAGGGGAGATGTATCCAAAAAATCTCGGAGTATATTTCTACCTTGAACATATATCCAGATGGTGTATTTATTTCTTTTCTTCTTATTCCAAAACTGAATATTTAGACTAGAATAAAGGAATTATTTTCCCCTTTTTTCATTCCTTTACATATCTTATGCAGATCCTGTTTACACTGAGTTTGAATGGTAAAAACTAAGGGCCTGGAATGGGATCCAGAATATTCCTGATTTTGTGGGTGGCTTCTCGCTATTCTTCTAAAATTCAGCATTGCTGTTGCAAAGACAGAGTTACTCCTCTTACCTCCTGTCAGTGGAAATGCTGCTCTATCCCAGTAAGTAATCTGATAAAGATTGCAGGAATCCAAAAAGCTTAATTTAAAAAATCTAAAACAAAATTGAAAGATTGGCTTTTTACTTCATACTAATAGTTTATCTTATTCTTTTTTTTTTTTTTTAAGAAAGGAGAAAACTGACATAGAAATAAAAAGCTCATTTAGAATGACAACAAGATCTGGATTTAACTCAGATCTCACAGTGAGGACAAATTCTAGGACCAAGTTATTCAAGGTATGAATTTATGAGGAAAATTGTCGAATCTCAAATCTTGGTTGCTGAAACCATCGTAATTATCAGCACAGTTATAAGTGATTCCTGAACCTTAGGAATTAGACCATGGTACTATCAGAAATATTACTTGGTCCTTGTTCCCCATTACTGTCACATCTAAAACCTTTGGAAGGTGGGTGACAGGAGCATGTTTTGTCATTCACAAGAGCACCTCTGATAAACCTGGATTTATGCCGAGGAAGCGACTGGGGCTGGATCCTGTAGCTTAGGATGGGGCTGTTCAGTAGAAAGAACAAGTGATTGGCTGGGCATGATGGCTCTCACCTGTAATCCCAGCACTCTGGGAGGCGGAAGTGGGGCATTGTTTGAGCTCAGAGTTTGAGACCAGCCTGAGCAAAAAGCAAGACCCTGTCTCTACTAAAAATAGAAAAACTGAGCCCAAGAGTTGGAGGTTGCTGTGAGCTATGATGTCATGGTATTCTATCCAGGGTGATAGCTTGAGACTCTGACTCAAAAAAAAACAAACCAAAAACGTGTGTATGTATATATACATATAATTGCTTTTTCATTTTATCCTTTCAGTTATTGTTTTTTTGACTAAACACTGATTCTTTACCCTAAGACTGAAATCAATAGACATTTAACACAGCACATACCAATGTTGACTTTGAATTAATCCTTGCTATTATATCTTGTGAAACTTTTTTGAGCTTTGGTTTATTTTACTAAGAAAATAATGCACCTCAATATTAATTGACTAAAGTATTTGAGAAAATATAATTCAGAAAATAATTATTTGCTGTGAATTGCTAGAATATGAACACTTAGAACCTTTTTATCCCACATTTGTTCCACCTCGGATGTTATAGTATAATAGGATATTCTGAGGCTCCTTTGATTTTGTGTGTTTTATACATAGAAAACCTTCACTTAAAAGGGGAGATAGAAGTAGGGAATTTATTTCAAGAAAGTAATGCGAAACAAATTTCTTTAGGAAAAACTGCATGAAATATGGAGTTGTTTGGGGTTATCTGATTATAATCCTGATATCCAAATCAGGGAACTACAGTGAGGCAAAATACAAGCTTAGAAGTCAAGTTATTAAAAGCAACTGTATACCTGAATTACAATATGCTACTAATTGATCCTGAGAGTAGAAAAAGTAGCTGAAATTTAAAAAAAGTGAAAATATGTCTATAGAACCTCTGGCAGTTAGAGACCCCGGTAATGAAAGCCAGACTGCTGCAGATGTGGAGTATCCAGAGACAGCAAGGAGCTGTTGTCCTTTTGGGGCCTCAGACTTTTCCCAGATCAGCCCCCTTGTTTGCAGATGCCTAAGAATTCCTGCTCCCTGCATGCAGTATAACCCTCTTAATGTGGTCACCTCCTCCTCCTCTGTCATAGCCTGTCACAGTCCAAGCCACAATGTTTCTGTGGGTTCTAGAACCTTCCCACAGGAGGATTTTCATGGTTGAGGTCTAATCAGAGAATTGCGCTCACACATTCGGCAAGGTGCCACATCAACAGTGCTGGTAGCAGTCTCTCTAGATTTGAAGGAAAGGTGCACTGGTTATGCTCACAGAATTGAACCCAGTATTATTTGAAATGCCAATGCTGTCTGTATATGTGTATGTGAGGTTATAAAGGAAACTTCTCAGGCAGTGTTTTGATAATAGAATAAAGGAAAGGAAAGGAAGGAACTAAAGGCTCCATATGGAATAAAATGTAACAATTTAGAAATAAACCTCTGCGAGAAATTTGGAATCCTATAGAACTAGCAATACCTTTCTGGGCCTCTAAACTGTTCTGTAGTTATTCCTACCCTTCCATGGTAGTCTCAGAGAGCTGTCTGCCCCATTTCTCCTGCCCTTTGGTATATAATTTAGAGTCAATGGTATTTTGCTGAAAAAGACCAAAAGAACAGAAAGGAATAAGGCCCATTTAAAATTTTCAGTTTGAGGTCGGATACAATGGCTTGTATCTGTAATCCCAACACTTTTGGAAGGCCAAGGTGGGTGGATCGCCTGAGCTCACAAGTTTGAGACCAGCCTGAGCTAAAGGGAGACCCCATTTTTAAAAACAGCTGGGCGTTGTGGTGAGCACCTATAGTTCCAGAGACTCAGGAGGCTGAGGCAAGAGAATCACTTGCACCCAAGAGTTTAAGGTTGCTGTAAGCTATGACACCATAGCACCCTACAGAGGGCAACAAAGTGAAACTCTGTCTCAAAAAACAAATAAATAAAAATTAAAAAAAAATTTCCATTTATGCAGTCTCTGGCCAGGGTAAGAGACTTCTTGACTTCCCTTTTTTTTTTTTTTGTAGAATATGACACTTTTTGAATATATGGTAATCTCTGAAAATTAGAAGATTAGAAGCCAAATTAGGGTAACAACCATCATTCTAAGGCTTAGCTAGTATTCCTTTAGAATAGGGTGGTTTTTCCAAACTTTACATGTTTATAAATGAAGACAGCTTTTATGAATAAGAATAGGGTGGAGTCTTACCAGATCAACACCGTGTTTTTAAGGGTCCAGTTCTAATTCTATGTAACTATGGAAATCAAATTACACAAAAAGGCAATCTTCCCCAGGGATGGCTGGTTACAGTGGTGAACCTTCTGATACTGCTAGTGAAATCAAAATTCTAAAAATCCAGCTATATTGATTGAATTCTACATACTTTAATGAGCATACACCTCATTTTAGTAAGTTTTATTTTAGTAAGGGAAACAAAGCACAAATAATATGATAGGAATGCTTATGTGGCCTCCAAGTATATTTTGGGTGAACATTAGGGAAGTTAGGATTAAAGAAATAGAGTTAGATTAATAGAACAATGGGAGGATTGTACAAAAGGTTTTGCGCTCAGGGTCAGGTATTCAGGAGAATGGGAGAAGACATGAGCCTCCAAAAAGAACTCACTATACTGGAGCTTCATGAAACACCTTGGCACAAACATCAAAGGACTTCAGGAAAAGTTCTGCAAGTGCCTACCTGGAGTCATAAAAGACTCCAGGGAAAAGTTCCGCAAGGGCCTGGCTAGGGGCCTGAAAAGGCTTGGGAAGCCACTTTGCCAGTGTCACTCATTGACCAAAAAAGATTAGTTCTTATGGGTGTAAGAGAAGAGAATTCAGCCTTGTTCCTCCTGAAGAAGAGGAAGGCATCAACTAATCTGCCCCACAGGAAACAAAGGATTAACTGGGTAGCATCTAGCTCCAAAGTCCATGCACCCATTTCCTTTGTTTTCTGTAATCCTATTTGTGATCAATAAGAAGTAAAAGTAATAAAAATAGCTAAAGAGCTATTGAGTGGGTAATCCAGAATTAGGGCAGGAGAAACTGCAGAGATGTATGTTGTTTTTATTGCAAACACCCGTTAACTAATCAAGAGAAATAACAGGCTTGGCACCTGTGGCTCAAGCGCTAAGGCACCAGCCACATACACCTGAGCTAGTGGGTTTGGATCCAGCCTGGGCCTGCCAAACGATGATGGCTGCAACCAAAAAACAGCCAGGCATTGTGGCAGGTGCCTGTAGTCCCAGCTACTTGGGAGGCAGAGGCAGGAGACACGCTTAAGCCCAGGAGTTGGAGGTTTCTGTGAGCTGTGATGCCACAGCACTCTACCCAGGGTGACAGCTTGAGGCTCTGTCTCAAAAAAAAAAAAAAAAAAAAGAAATAAGAAAGTCCAAATGCATCTAGAGTGTGAGCTTTTCACTGTCTCTTGCACAAAGGGCATTAACCTCCCAGTCCCACTCTATAAATTCTACTCTGTTTCTATTGTCTGACTTTATTGTCCTCATTCCCTCATCACCACTGAGCACTGGGGACACTCATGGGTCATATGGGGGTTGGCTCCATACAGTATATGCCATGAACAAATTTGGAAATGTTCTCTGTATCAAGAATCTCTTAGGCTGAGGTAGGTGGATTGCTTGAGCTCATGGGTTTGAGACCAGCCTAAGCAAGAGTGAGACCCCCATCTCTACTAATAATACAAAAAAAAAAAAAAAAAAAAGAACTGAGGCAAGAGGATTGCTTACGCTCAAGAATTGGAGGTTGCTGTGAGCTATTATGACTCCATGGCATTCTACCAGGGTGACTGTCTCAGAAAAAAAAAAAAAAGAATCTCTTGTCTATGCTTTTACCTCTAGCAGTAACATTAGCAGCTAATTTTGATAAATTGTTTTTTCTAAAAACAATTTTTTTTTCTAAATCTACCCTAAATACCCTCATTTTAAAGTTTTAAGTTGTTCTTAATTATGCTAAAATTAATCAGTTTAAACAATATCTTCTTTCCTTTTACAACACATATTAGTTTCCTATGATTCCCTCTATACACGGATAACAAATTTCTCCAGTGTAGTGGCTTAAAACAATACAAATTTGGTATGTTACAGTTTTTTAAATTTTTATTGAGACAGAGTCTCACTTTGTCACCCTCAGTATAGTGCCATGGTGTCACAGCTCACAGCAACCTCAAACTCTTGGGTTTAAACAATCCTCTTGCCTCAGCCTCCTGAGTATCTGGGATTATACATGCCCACCAAAATGCCCAGCTAATTTTTCTATTTATAGTAGAGATAGGATCTCCCTTTTGCTCAAGCTGGTCTTGAACTCATGAGCTCACCTAATCCACCCACCTCAGCCTCCCAGAGTGCTGGGATTACAGGTGTGAACCACCTCGCTCAGCTCCATCTGCAATCTTAATTTTATAGATTTTGGGCATTAGGATGTAGACATCTATGAGGAACTATTATTCTGACTCCCATAGCACTCCAGTATTTATTATAATTTATCATATCCTCCTGCATTCATTTTTGGACTAAAATATATTTCAACTTGAAAAGATCCCTTTGTAGATCACAATTAGTTCTGAGTTGGATTGTGTCCTACAGAAAGCCAGGTTATAGTTCTAACCCCTGATACCTGTGAATATGATTTTATTTGAAAATAAAGTCTTTGCAGATAATTAAGTTAAGATAAGGTCATTTGATGGGTCTTATGAGGAAAGGAAAATGCCATATAATAAACAGACCCATGGAAAAATGCTGCAAAGACCCACAGGAAGAGTGTGACAAAAGAGGCAGAAACCTGAATGCCACAGATACAAAGCAAATGACATAAAAACTGACGATCATCATCAGAAGCCAGGAACAGGCAAGGAAGGAATCTCCCCTACAGACTTGAGAGGATGCTGTGCCCTACTTTGATTTCAGATTTTTAGCCTCCAGAACTTTGAGACAATAAATATCTGTTTTAAGCCACATGATTTGTGTTACTTTGTGGCAGGAGCTCTAGAAAACTAATATATAGTTTTGTTTTCTTTTTTCTCTTTCTTTTTTTAAGATAGAGTCTCACTCTGTTGCCTTGGGTAGAGCATTGTGTTATCATAGCTCACCGCAACCTCAAACTCTTGGGCTTGAGCAATCTTTTTGCCTCAGCCTCATGAGTAGCTGCAACTGCAGGTGCCCACCACAATGCCTGGCTCATTTTTCTACTTTTAATAGAGATGAGTTCTTGCTTTTGCACAGACTGGTCTCAAACTCCTAAGCTCAAGGGATCCTCCCACCTAGGCCTTCTGAACAGCTGGGGTTACAGGCCAAGCCGCTGGATCCAGCCTTGCATTTTCTTGATACCATCATTGTATAGTACAATCTAGTCTATCAGTGTCTTTTTTATAGTGGACTCCAAGGTCCACAATGCTTTATATAAAACAGAGTCTTATTAAAGATGAATTAATAACCAAAGGCAGTGTCTCACAACTATAATCCCAGAACTTTGTGAGGCCAAGGTGGGAAGACTGCTTGAGGCAAGAGTTCAAAACCAGCCTGGGCAACATAGTGAGACTCCCATCTCTTTAAAAAAAAAAAAAGAACTGCTTTGGGAGACCTGGGGCCCCCCCGGACTGAGCCGCTGAGCCGGTAAGGAGCTGATGCCGTTCAGCTGTGTGCTGCCTGCACAGTTTCTGTGGGGGAGCTGCCCCTGTATGGTACAGTGCGGAGATCAGCCAGGAGTCCTTGGGGGAGTAATCTAGTGACTGAGCTGCCCAAAGGCGGGGGCTGTGACACTGGAGGAGTGCGGAGATCCAGGTGTTTGGCAGATTAACACCCTTGGCCCTCAGGGGCATTGAGGGAAACTGGATTTGGAGCGTTGGATAAGCAGGCAGCCATGTCAGGAGAGATCCCAGGGATAAGTGCTTTCCTTGGAAAGCTTCTGCTTGCCCTAGGCCCGTGGCTTGGAGGGTCTTTTAAGTGGGCCTATGAGACATTCGGGCTCCTAAGCCTGCGGGATCTGTGAAACCAGTTAAGACGTCTATTTTCCATCTTGTACAGCTGTATCAACTTTAGGATTAACTTCTCACTCCTCAGAAGATCACCTGTTGCCCAGACAGTATTTACCAAGATATATATATTGTTTGTTTTTGTTTTTGTTTTTGGGGTTTTTGCTTTTTGGTTTTTTTTTTTGAACTTCAACTTTTCTTCCTTTTTTTTTTTGACACTTTTTTAAGTCTATATACAACCTCCACTTTTGCCTTCTTTAACAATTAGAATTTTATTTTTGTCAGTGTTTCTGCCCCTATTTTTTTTTTCAACTTTTCAACTATAGGGGTTTCTGTTTTTTTGTTATGGTTTGATTTATAGCATTTTGGTCTCACCTTTCTACCTGGTGGAGGTGGGGTACTGTGTCTGAGCCAGCTGGCACAGAGCTGTTGACCTTAAGGTAATCACCTAACCTGGAACCCCTAGAGATTGGGGGTCCTTAAGGGTGGATCATAATACCCTACTATACACCTGTACCATTCTTGTCTTTTTCTTTTGCTGTCTTTCTTTTTTTCTTAATATTTCCTTTACTCACCCCCCCTCTTCTTTCTCTCTCTCTCTCTTTTTTTCTTTTTAATATCTTTTTTTCCTTCTTGAGCCTCAATCTTCTCATCCTTCTGGTCTTGTACCAAAAGGACTCATTAAAATTTTAGGCCAGTAA
>CAUYQV010109526.1:0-23577 GCA_963574575.1 Galagoides demidoff
TCAAGCGAGTCTCCTGCCTCCGCCTCCCAAGTAGCTGGGACCACAGGTGCCCGCCACAATGCCTGGCCATTTTTTGGTTGCAGCCATCATTGTTGTTTGGCGGGCCTGGGCTGGGGATTTGAACCTGCCACCTTAGGTGTACGTGGCTGGCGCCTTAGCCCATTGAGCCACAGACGCCGAGCCTTCTTTGTATGCTTTTAAATGTTTTCCCGATTACATTTATTTACTTTAGTAATGGTTTTTTGTTGGTTTGATTTTGGGTTTTTTGTTTGTTTGTTTGTTTGTTTTGGAGACAGGGTCTTGGTTTCTCACCCAAGCTAGAGTGCAGTGGCATCATCTGTAGCCTTGAACTCCTAAAGGGTGCAGGTCATCCTCCTGCTTCAGCCTCCCAAGTAGCTGGGACTACAGGTGCACACCACCACACCCAGATCATTTTTACTTCACTTGTTTTATGCAAGTATGAAATATTTGACATAGCAAAAACTGTAAAGAAAAACAACATGAGTTTTTCAGCAATAATCCTGACACTTGCAGATTATGACTATTAACATTTTGGCTTCTTACCTTACACACAGTGGCCTGTGGAACTGGAGGACATCACCCTGTATGCACCCTTGGCTGACTAAGTTGTCACAAAATGTTTGGAGACGTTCAGGGATGTGTTTTGTAGCCCACGGAAAGTAACATGAACCACAATCACATTGGAGGTTCCCACATTTGCAGACAGCAATAATACGTGGCTGGTAGGGGTGGGGTGGAGAAAGCCCATGGAGACCCGCAGCAGGGTGGAAACCAGGACCCTGAGAAAGAAAAATCCCCATGAGTGAGGAAAGGGGCCAAACTCAACCCGTGTGAGGGTCAGCACAGCAGTGACGTCAAGGCGCCCCATGAGGCTGCTCCTGAATAGTCCAAACTCACCTCCTTCCTGGAATGCAAAGATCGGAGGTTATAGGGGTTGGGGGTCCCCCCAAGAAGCCAGCTTGGTACTCTGGAAATTTACTTCCCTTCTACGCACTTTGTTTTCCTCATCTGCAAAATAGGGGTAGGATGACAAGGTAACAACCTCCTACGGGTATTTTAAGGACCGCAGGTATGCCACGCTCTCATCACGGTGCTGGTAGGATAGACTCGCAGAACAGCCGTGATGATGACGACGGGGGAGGAAGAAGCATGTCTCATCCCAGGAGGTTTCAGGGTAAAACCACCATGAGGAACTCAAGCAGCTCGTCTGTGGGACACATACATACACTTCCTCTGAAAAAGACAAACAGAAATATCAGGACTGAGAGTCTCAGAAACCTGGACCTAGGTGACAAGGAACCCTAGGGACTAACAAGAGTGAGAACTGCCCCATGACCCAAGGCCAAGAATGAGGGTAAGCCATCATTCCCACGTGGGCAGCCAGCACCAAGGGTCAGGGTGACAGATGCTTGGCAGAGATAAAAGAGGTGGCCAGAAAGGAACAGCAAACCACAGGACAGAGACCCATGGCAGGGAGTTGGAGTTGAGAGAGAGTGGATGATGGAGCAGAGTAAGACTCTGTCTCAAAAGAAAAAAAAGCACAGCCAGGCACAGTGGCTCACACCTATAACCCTAGCACTTTGGGAGGTTGAAGCAAGTAGATTGCTTGAGCTCACGAGTTCAAGACCATCCTGAGCAAGAACAAAACCCCATCTCTAAAAATAGCGGGAAATTGTAGCAAACACTTGTAGACCCAGCCACTTGGGAGGCTGAGGCAAGAGGATCGCTTGAGCTCAAGAGTTTGAGGTTGCTGTGAGGTATAATGCCATGGCACTCTACAGAGAGTGACAAAGTGAGACCCTGTCTCAAAAAAGAAGGAAGGAAGGAAGGCGGCAAGCATGTCACAGAATAAAGAGGCTTCAGCCTTCATACCTGGTGGTTCATTCTCAGAGTAAACTACCCCTATGGACTATTCCTGTCAAAAACTTGAACCAGTATGCAATCAAGACTCTATATTTAACTTCCAGTTTACAGGAAATATGGGGGATGGAGGACAAATTAAATAGCACCATGAGTAGGCAACAAATAAATCTAAACTGTGGATCATTCTCTAGAGACAAATAATCCAATTTCTCCAATAAATCAATGGCATGAAATAAAGAGGGGGAGTAACTATAACAGAATGAAAGGACTGAAGAAAAAAAAAGAATGAAAGATGCAGTCTGACAGCCAAGGAGGAATTCCAAAGTTAAACACAAAATTACCATCTGATCCAACAATTCCACTTCTTGATACATAGCAAAAAAAAAAAATGAAAGCAGAGACTCAAACAGATACTTGTATATCAATGTCCACAGCAGCATTATTCACAATAGCCAAAAGGTAGAAACAACCCAAATGTCCATCAGCAGATGAATGGATAAACAAAATATGGCTATACTTTCAGTCCTCCATATCTGTAGGTTCTTTATTAGGGATTTAACCAACCATGGATCAAAAATACTTGAGGAAAGGGGCAGCGCCTGTGGCTCAGAGGAGTAGGGCGCCAGCCTCATATGCTGGAGGTGGCAGGTTCAAAACCAGCCCCGGCCAAAAACTGCAAAAATAAATAAATAAATACTTGAGGAAAAAAATTTTAATAACAGCACAACAATTTAAAAAAGCAAATAAGGCTCGGCACCTGTAGCCCAGTGACTAGGGCACCAGCCACATACACTAGAGTTGGTGGGTTCGAATCCAGCAGGGGCCTGCCAAACAACAACAACTATTACAAAAAGAATAGCCAGGCATTGTGGCAGGTGCCTGTAGTCCCAGCTGCTTGGGAGGCTGAGGCAAGAGAATCGCTTAAGCCCAAGAGTTTGAGGTTGCTGTGAGCTGTGATGCGATAGCACTCTATGGAGGGGCAACTTAGTGAGACTCTGTCTCAAAAAAAGAAAAAAAAAGCAAATAAAAAAATAATACTTTTTCTGAGCACAGTGGCTCATGCCTGTAATCCTAGCATTCTGGGAGGCTGAGGTGGGTGGATTGCCTGATTTCACAGGTTCAAGACCAGCCTGAGCAAGAGCAGGACCCCGTCTCTAAAAATTACTGGATGTTGTGGCAGGCACCTGTAGTCCCAGCTACTCAAGAGGGTGAGACAAGAGAATCACTTGAGGCCAAGAGTTTGAGGTTGCTATGAGCTGTGACACCACAGCACTCCACCAAGGCAACAAAGTGAGACTCTGTCTCAATAATAATAATAATAATAATAATTGTTTACATAGCATTTACATTGTATTAGATACTACAAGTAATCTAGAGATGATTTAAAGTACATGGCAGGGTGTGCATAGGTATATAAAAATATTATACCATTTTATATAAAGGACTAGAGCATCCTCAGCTTTTGGTATGGAGGTCGTGGGACCAATCTCCAGCAGATATCAAGGAATATCTTGAGATATGTATCATGAGATACTACTTAGCCTTAAAAAGTAATGAAATTCTGATACATACTGCATAGATTAGCAGTTCTCAACCTGCGGGTCTCAACCCCTTTGGGAGTCAAACGACCCTTTCACAGGGGTCACCTAAGACCATCCTGCATATCACATATTTACATTATGATTCATAACAGTAGCAAAATTACAGTTATGAAGTAGCAAAAAAAATAATTTTATGGTTGGGGGTCACCACAACATGAGGAACTGTATTAAAGGGTCATGGCATTAGGAAGATTGAGAACCACTGACGTAGGTGAACCTTGAAAACATTACTTTCGGTGAAATAAACCCAACACAAAAGACAAACATTATATGATTCTACTTATATAAGGAGCCTAGAATATAGAATAAGCAAATTCATGGAGACAAAAAGTAAAATCAAGTAACTATCGAGGTTACCAGGGAGGGGCTTGGGGGTGAGATTTCTTTTTTTTTTTTTTTTTTGAGACAGAGCCTCACTTTGTCATCCTGGGTAGAGTGTCATGACATCATAGCTCATAGCAACCTCAGACACTTGGGCTCAAGCAATTCTCTTGCCTCAGCCTCCCAAGCAGCTGGGACTATAGGCACCCACCACAAATCAGGCATTTTTAGAGATGGGGGTCTCACTCTTGCTTATACTGATCCGGAACTCCTGAGCTCAAGCAGTCCACCCAACTCAGCCTCCCAGAGTGCTGGGATTATAGGCGTGAACCACCATGCCCGGCCCTATGGGATTTATTTTTTAATGGGTAGCAGAGGTTCTGTCTGAAATGATGAAAATGTTCTGGATGTGGGTAGTGGCAGTGATTGCACAACATTGTTAATATACTTAATACCAGTGAATTAGACACCTAAATATGGTTTAAAAGGTAAATGTTATTAGATACATTTTACCACAAAAAGAAATGCCTTTTTTATTCATCTCTTGAAAAATATCAAAGGAGATCCGCAAACAGCCCACAGCAGCATGTTTGGCTCTCTGCGCCGACATACTCTGTCACATCCACTCCCCTCTCACCTGCACGCTGCTGTCCACACCCACCAGTCCCCTTCACCTCCCCCTATACCACCTCCCTCACATTTGATCGGGCAGATTGATGTAGCCTCACTCCCAGCAAGAAAAGTGTGGGTGGGGAGGAGGGTGCCGAGTAAGCTGGCTTGGAGGATTCTCTCTGACTGGCCACCAAAGGTAGAAAGATTGTGGTCACATCCGCAGGAATAATTTTGTCCCATCACATAATGGAAGCCTAAGCACTCAGTCCCCTCCATCCCAGAATGACCTCACCCCTTTCACAGGCATGTGAGGCTGTCACACCTCCTTAATGATTCGCACATGCAGTGATGGTATGTGCGATATGCCAACCATATGCCAAGCACAATACAACAGTTTTCTATAGTCCTGATAGGTAGTCACACTCATATAAGTAACCGTAATTATCACCATATTGCAGGAAGTTTGATGCTCAGTTACAGCAGATGACTTGCCCAAGGTCACTCAGCTAACAAGTTTCAGTCATTGAGCTCATACCATTCTACTAAGCTGCAGCCAGCTCAAGACCCACCATATTTCTGGGAGGTTTTCACAAGTAAGCATGCCACTGCCTCGCAAAGCAGGCTGTTCTCATACCCCACGAACCTCCCCAACCCCAATGCCTCCCTTTTCCACACAAAACATCAGTCTACTAAGCCCAAACCTACTCAGTTGAGTCTTCTTGGCACCAAAATGAATACCCACATTGCAAACCATAAAGGTAAACGCAGCTATGTGGGGAGAGAGTGTCAAGCTTTGGAGCAACCTTTGACCTATCTCAGAAGGTGACCCCTACTTTCCAGGAGTCACATCTCAGACTTCCTCTGGCCACTACCACCTCTTGGAAATGAATGGGGAGCCAAAGCTCCCTGATGGCTCCTGCTCTTCCCAACTGTACCTGAACTGATTTATTCTTCATCCTAGGCTCAGTCGCCAAGTCCCTGCTCTGCTATCAACTGGCTGGACCAAGAGTCCAGTCCACAGGATAGCCTCAGGCTGTGGGCTTTCAGTGTCACTCTGTCTCCTGGGTCTGGGCTTCATCCAGATGTGCAAAAACAGCACCAAAACGGCATAATCGCTCTTAAAGTTCCAACAGTCTATGACAAAAACTTATGATACATGTGGTCATAGTGCCAAGCAAGGAAAAGAAAGATACAAAACCTTAAAACACAGGGTAAACTCAACAAAATACTTCCTGGTATTCCCCAAGAAGAATTTTTCCCAGTTTATTTCGTTTTGTTGTTGGATTTTTTTTTTTACCTATTTTTTTTTTTACCTGAAGTAAACATTTTTATAATTACAAAACATGGTGCACTAAAAATACCATCTGAAATTTTGAACTAAATCACGGCATATTGATGTTTAGGGGGAGAAAAAGAAAGGAGGAAAAATCAAAGGTGAGCAAGGATCATTCTGAGCTTTAATTGTATTAAGTAATTAAATTCTCTTCATTTTATACTCTTCTTTTATCCATTTTATATTCTTCTTTTTTCCAGTGAAGAATCATTACATTTAAAATCAGACAGAAATGAAGTGCTAATTGTTTTAATCCCTGTTAGAAAGTCCCCTCGGCTCACCTATGTGTGGAAGAGGGAGGGAAGGGGAAAAAAGCAACTTCTGAAGTCGTCCCTGGTGCCGTTTCCAGCGGCACCTCGGATGGAACCTATGAGAAAAATCTTCCTTCATAATGATGTCAGCCTTGCTTAAAAAAAAAAAAAGTCTCTAAACTCATGAAAAACACAGTTGATGTGAATCATATGTCTGAGTGGCAGAGTTCCCGCTAAGCTGGGCGAGCGCACAGATGTGCAGGACAGAAATTCCTCCCCACACAGTGACTGTTCCTCCGTGGCACTGGTGAAGGTAAATAACCCAGCCCTTGTAAATGTTCCTGCCTGGAAGGCTGACTGTGAAATCCCCATGGCCCTCCGCCTCCCCCTTCAGTGGTCCACCCCTTTCTCTACCCCTCCCTCTTGTCAAAGAAGAGGATCTAACAATAATCATGTCTATTGACTGTTAGATTCTGCTGCAACAGTTATTAGCATTTAAAAACTCCCATCTTCCAGTTTCAGAAAGAAAACTTCTACTGGAGGAATTTTAGACGTCAGCCAGCAGGTGCAGTAATGTTTTTGCCACGGGGGTGGAGGGGGTGGGGAGATCCGGCAAGCAAATCTGATTTAGACTTCCTGGGATCTGGATGTGGGTGCCAGAAAGAGGGTTGCTGGGCCTCTCCCCAGGAGAGCCCCCCCCTCCCCTGGGATGACAAACTGGGGCTGCTCTGGTTCTGGCTTAGGCAGCTGCTGGGGGAAAATGAGGCATCTTTTGTCCTCCAACATCTGGAGTCTGCCCTTGCAGGACAGTCGACCAGGGACTTCCCCTCCTGGTCTTTCCTTTGTTCCCCTTCTTTCACATTGACCCCTTTCCTCAGAGTTTCCAGGAGCTAATTTGTGTTTTCTGGCATGATGCTTCTTTGGGTGGCATTTAGTGAGATTTTCAAACTGCAGTCTGCCTTGTCTGCCAACCTGGAAACTTCTTTATTCTTCATGTGGCATTTTGGCTTCTAACATTTCCAACCACAAAATATGTGCTTAAATTGCAACTCTTCCTTAGTAGAAAGATTTTACAATAGGGTCTCTTTCTAGTCCCGATTAGGTCCTCCTCTCTTCTTCCTCCTTCTCCAGACTCGCAAAGGCTAGGTGTGTTATATCTTGAAAACAAACTCATGCAAACGGAACTGAAACATTAATGTATGTAACCTAATGGTACCAGGTGGTATCTATTTATTTAATTTCATCCTTATATAGTATATAATTTAAATGTTAAATAAAATACCATGTCCCATGAAATCTAAATGCAACTGAATCAAGACTCCATCTTCTATTCTTGCAGAAGTCTATTTCTCTCCCCGGTATACCAAAGGGCTCGTTTTCTCAGAGTCCTCTCCTGCTCTGAGTTCTGATATCTATCAACCTATTAATTTCATGTGATTCTTGAAGTTATGGCAGGTCTCTTCCCTTTGTTTCTCCTGACAAGAAACTTAGCTGCATTCATAATTTAAAAGGAAGTAGTTCCACATCCCTCTGGCTTTATTCCAAATGTCACCTTGCTGGGCATCCTCTGCACCCAGATCCTCTTCCTCTGGAACTGTCAGTTCCTCTTCTCCTGCTCTGTTTTTCCCATAACACCATCTCCGTCTGGACCACTGTATAATTCAACTTATTTATTATATTTGTTGACTATCTTCCCCCACTGGACGGTAAACTCCACACAGGCAGGGCGCTTCGTCAATTTCCTTCATTGCTGAATCCTCAGCACCTAGGACAGTGCCTGGCACAAAGAAGCTTCTCAATAAATGTTAGTGGAGCGAATAAACTCACAGGATGCCTCCGTGGTATGGCAGATTTTGCTAAATACGTGAGGGGGTGGACTGTCAGCTACTCACAGTGTGTTCCTGGACCAGTGGTACCAGCATGATCCCAGAGCTTGTTGAGCAGTGCAGAGTCTCAGGCCTTGCCCCAGATCTTCTGAATCAGCATCTGCACTTAAACAAGACTCCCAGATGGCTCATATGTACATGAATGTTTCAAAATCACTTGTCTATATCACAACAATTCAAACAACTTAAACTTGGATCTGCCACATCCCTGTGTTAAAAGGCTTTTTGTATATGCAAGAAATTAGTAACAGTGTGTCCCTCTGGAGAGTGGACCTGGGGGTGGGAAGAATAAAACTCTCTCCTAGTTATTTTATACCTTTTGCATGCAATCATTAGCTATTTAAAAGGGACTAAACCAATTACTTGTAAGATAAAGCACACTCAATAAAAGGCCTTAGCTACTTTTCCATGGGATATTTCTCCCTGGCCTCCTTTCTCTGAAGCCTCTTGTCTTGCTGCTTTCTGATCACCCACCCTAACCCTCCCTCCAGACCAGTATAATGAATGTGTCTCCACCACTGCCCATGTAAAAAGCAGAAAAGACTAAAGAGGTTTGGGTTTTGAAGGAAAAATTCTTTACCTTTTTACATCTGTGCAGGGGAGAATTCCCCCTGGCTTCCCTCCCTCCCACACCTACCCACCCCCAGAATGGGGGCTGGTCAGGGATCCAGGCCTCCATGTTACAAGCTCCAGGGCAGCAGGGAAGACCAGCACCAACAGCAGGCTGTGCGTGCAGCCTCCAGGGTGTTCTTGCTGTGAATGTGGAAAGCCACAGCCATGGCCACCTGCTCCAGTCTCTTGCGCTTCCTCACCAGTCATGTCAGGCTCATGATGTCCCCCAGCTGTGGGCTGAAAGCGCATGTACTTGGTGGGATTGTCTTCTCAGTACCTAGCAGCCTCTCTGCTCCACATGGAGATGTACCCAGTGGGATTTCCCCTTCTGCTGACACCTGGTACCTCCCCTTGTGCTGCTTGTCCTGCTGCACAGGTGAGGGGGTGAGGAGTCCCTGCCCTGTCCTTGTCACTATAAACCAGGGACCTGGGTGAAACATGGGGGACTCCAAATAGGAGGACAAACTCCAGCATCTCACAAGGACGCTGTGGCTCAGCCAAGGACTAGCCAGCCTGGCCAAGGCAGATGGACAAGAAAGAACTGTGAATTTCTTCTCCAAAAGGACATAGGGGCCCTGGCCAATCTCTGCTACCCACATGGGGATGGGACAACTTTCAGGCCAGTTCAACACCCATCAGCAGAGGGGCTGAGCCTCACAGGTGGGCTCTAGTGAATTTGCTGAAAATTAAATCACTGAAGGCCAATTCACCAGATTCTCTCAGCTACTAAAGTTTTTTTTTTTTTTTTACAAACTCTGTTTTTGTGTCTCTCTGGCCATTTTCAATACAAAAGGTCAGATTTCCCTTAAATACCTTCAACTGTTTTCTCTAGTTGTGCAGATGTACATGTGCTCTGGCTCCAGAGGCATGACACAAGTGTCCTCAACAAAGACATCATGGCCACTTCACAGGGACCAAGGTGCTATAAGCTCAGGACCCAAGACAGGGATCAGTGCCCAGGCTGGGGTCAGACAACTAAATGTTTAATTAACTAAAACTTGAAAAATACTCAGTGATTTGTTTGTTTGTTTTGAGACAGTCTCACTTGGTTGCTCTTGGTAGAATGCTGTGGTGTCATAGCTCAGAGCAACCTCACACTATTGGGCTCAAGCAATTCTCTTGCCTCAACTCCTAAGTAGCCGGGACTACAGGTGCCCACCACAACACCCAGCTATTTTTAGAGGGGGGGGTCTCCCTCTTGCTCATGCTGGTCTCGAACCTGTGAGTTCAGACAATCCACCTGCCTTGGCCGCCCAAGTGCTGGGCTTACAAGCGTGAGCCACTACACCCAGGCTTCAGTGATGTTTTTAAGAGCAGTTTCCCAGGGGTTGGAATTACAGGTGAATGTTTCTTTCTTTCTCACCCATTTGTGTATTGCCATAATTGTTCACAATAACCTTTATGATGAGAAAATATAATTCTGGCAGCTCCCTTTGTGAATGAAAATATGCATCAAAGCCAAACAATGTTATAAGGAGTGGCTTCATTCTCAGAACATGACAATCAGTCCACAATGCCCAATAAGTCTTGCCTTTTTGTCATCTTTAACAATACGTGTCCAGCATTCTATAACATTCTCTATATATGTATTCCCTACTTACACATTTTCTCCCTCCCATATCACCTCTGACTACCTAAAATCCGGCAAGCTAAAAATGTGCCTCTTTTTCCAGCGTGCCTAGTGAGATCTTTCTTGTCTCCACTTTATTACATTATAAGACCTCTCCTTTCTCTCACTTTGGTTGTGTCAGAAGTTTCACACTTTTGCTTTTTCTATTTCCCATTATTTTTACAAAAGATAGGGTGTGAAATGTCTTATTTTTTTTTAAGACAGAGTCTCACTTTGTTGCCCTTGGTAGAGTCCTGAGGCGTCATAGCTTACAGCAACCTCAAACTCATGGGTTCAAGCGATGCTCTTGCCTCAGCCTCCCCACTAGCTGGGACTACAGGTGCCTGCAAACAGCGCCCAGCAATTTTTTTTTTTTTCAGTTTTTGGCTGGGGCTGGATTTGAACCTGCCATATCTGGTATATGGGGCTGGTGCCCTACTCCTTTGAGCCACAGGCGTTGCCCAGCACCCAGCTATTTTTAGAGACAGGGTCTCGCTCTTGCTCAGGCTGGTCTCAAACCCATGAGCTCAGGCAATCCACCCGCCTTGGCCTCCCAGAGTGCTAGGATTACAGGTATGAGCCACCATGCCTAGCCTTTGTTCTGAAACTTTTTAGAAAGCAACCAATTCTTCTGTGGCGTGTAGCCTTTCCTGGCAGCTGAGCAGCTGCCCTGAGAGGGGAGCAGGGGCCCTGGGTCACTTCACTGACCCCAGCCTCATATTTCCTCTGCCCAGTGGCACTTCCACATGTCCAAGGTCGGGGTTTGAAAACTACTGTTCTTAAGTTACTGCACAGACATTGCTCTGATGACTTGGCCAAAGGCCAACTATGGGCAGCCAGCAGCACCACTGCACTGTGGCCTGGATCTGGAGGCTATTCATTGCCCGATAGTACAATTTGGATTGGGAATATAAAAAGTGGGTAAAGGGTGTCACTGGGGAACGCATAAAAGGTGGTTCCACAAGTAGAACTCAGTGAAGTAGAGGACTGCACATGAAAGAGTTTTCTCCTCCAGAAACAGATGCGTATCAGAACCAACCCCTTTCTCTAGCCAAGCCCAGCCTCTATGTATCACTGTCTGCTCAGCAGTCTAGCCAAACCCTCTGCAACAAAGCAGGCCTGACTGACCCAAGGGTTAAGGACCAAATGTTAAATCCTACCAAAAAATGTTTCAGACACTATAATGCTGTACCCAGGAAAACGAGCCTTTACTTGGGGGTTGCTGTTGTTGTTGAGGTTTTTGTTTTCTTTTTTAGAAGGGAAAGGGCCCTTTGCTGGTTGCCTGAAGGTGTGCCCTGTTGAGGTCTCAGAACACATTGCACAGAGCTGGACTTTTTGAGTCATCTGACCACCTCTGTGGGGCTCAGGTGGAACCTAGGAACTGCCCAGCTTTGGCTGCAATGCAGGCTGGGATTGGAAAGATGTTTCAAGGATTTTTGTCTAAAAAGGGCACCTTTCTGCCTGGATCTATTAGCTGTTCATTCATTTTCTCTGCTGATATCCACTGAGTCCTGATCTGAATCCCAGCTGGGTGTCTGGATATCAGAATCCATGGGATGGCCCCTGCCTCATGGAGCCCACTGAACCATCCCATGACTGGCTCACCCAACTCCTTCTTGCCTGCCTCTGCCCCTGCCCCAGTCTTGTGAACATTTTTAGCAAATGGCTATTAAACCTAAAGATCAAAATGTCCCTTCCCATCCCTTTTCCCTCCAGATTCCCTCATCACTCATCAAGGTAGACAATGCTGCCAGCAACTCCACTTCTGGACCAAACCCTCCATCAAACCACATGTGGCACTGTGCTTCTTTCCCTGAGTCTAACCCCATACTGAATCCTGCTGCTTCTTCATCCTTATCTGGTCTTCATGATCCTATAATAGCCAGAGCTCTGGCCCAAATCCAGCTATTCCCATGCTTATCATCCCTGCACCCTCAGCCTGGCCTTCCTATGTAATGCATGAGTTCCTACTGAACCCTGAGAGGAAGACATTATCTATTTTATAGAAAGGAAGCAGAGGTTCATGAAAGTTAAATAACTCAGCTAGTTAACAGCAGAACTGGAACTTGATGCTTCAATGGGCTAAGACAGTTAAGTTCTTAAACATACATGGCATGCCTAACACTAAAGAAACCTATGATTTTTCTTCTCCCTGCCTGACCAGGTCATAAAATACCAGATTTATTTCACCCCATGTCATTTATATGAAAGATAGATCTGCAGGTACATGATCTGTTAGATTTCTGTTCTGATACTTTTGTTTCCTAGAGTCTGTGGGAACTGTGGGAATGCCCGGTTTCTAATGGCAGAAGTGGAGTGGGGGAAAGGGACAAAGGGGGAGCAGGATCTTGTCCTATTCTGTACATCACTTGCTCTTAAGGTAAGCTCAGTCTTCTTGATAATGTTTCAGAGATTAAAAAAAAAAAAAAAGATAAGCTCAGCCAAGAGCTGAACCAGAGCTGTGATCCAGATTAGCGCCAGAACTGGCGCACAACACAATTAGTTACCAAGGTAGAAAAATAACAGGAAAGTGTTTGCCTCACTTTAGACAAATAAGTTAGAGGCTTGGTGGCACTTCTATTTCTCTCTTTGGAACAACTTCAAACAGGGAGTCAGCAAAAATGACAGCCAGATGGCTAACTAAACTTGAATCTAAATCCTGCTTCAGGTTGCCTGAATTCCAATGCTATGCCATACTGATCCTTCTCCAAGTCTTTGTAGCTCCCCACGGGTCAAGGGAGGCCCCTGAGGCTAGAGCCCCTCTCTCTCACCTTCTCTTCTCTGACCCTTCTCTTCTGGAGCCCATTTAGGTTCCTGGCCACAAAGAGGCAACTTTAAGCCCAAAGACTGAAAAAAATGTTTAATAAATACAAAAATCTCCAATAATGACTCTACTCAGCTCAGGGGCAGCAGGAGTGGAGTGGGGGGACCTTTGGTGCTGAGTGAGGATAAATTAAAAATCCCAAAAAGCCAGTGACATTATGTACACAAGGAAAAGGGTTGAACCTCCAGGGCAGAGGCTGAGGGTGACAGGAAGGAGCTGGGGCGAATATGGCCTTGGCCTGGCACGGCTGCCTCTCCCCCTTGTGGAGTTGTGGTTCCCAGAGGTAGTGGGGGGGGGCGGGGAAGAGGCAGGACAGAGGAGCAAAGGCACTGGGTTTCCCACAGGAGATTGCAAGCTCCTCGGTGCCACCCTTCCCCCAGCTCAAGCCCCATCCTCTTGGTCATGTGGCCCTCCAGCTGCTCTCTAGGAGCCTTCCACTTCTTTCTGCAGCTCTGGAACAGTCCTGGTCTCCGGGGCTGCTGGAGACAGATAGGAGTGAGTATTGGAAGAGGAGAGACGGAATGGAGTGGCATAGAGAGAGGACAGAGGGCACAACAGAGACTCATTGATCTGGCCCCAGAAAAGGCAGAATTTTCTTAGCAGGCCAGTGTATACCAGCTAAGTAACCTTCATCTAGTTGCTTAATTCCTCTGAGCTTCTGAAATCTAATTTGTGAAAAAATGGTAATATCAACTCCACTAGGTTGATGTGAGGGTGGATCAGAACAGTACCCATAGGCAGCACCTGTGGCTCAAAGGAGTAAGGCGCTGGCCCCATATGCCAGAGGTGGCGGGTTCAAACCCAGCCCCAGCCAAAAACTGCGGAAAAAAAAAAGAACAGTACCTGTGAGGCCAAGTGCAGTAGCTCACTCATGTCTGTAATCCTAGCACTCTGGGAGGCCAACGCAGGTGGATTGCTTGACCTCAGGCATTCCAGACCAGCCTGAACAAGAGGGAGACTCCGTCTCTCCAACAAATAGAAAAACCAGCCAGACATTTTGGTGGGCACCTATAGTCCTAACTACTTGAGAGGCTGAGGCAAAAGGATTACACCTGAACCCAGGAGTTTGAGGTTGCTGTGAGTTATGATGCCACAACACTCTAGCCTGGGCAACAAACAGTGAGACTCTGTCTCAAAAAAAAAAAAAAAAAGAAAAGAAAAGAAAAGAAAAAGAAAGAACGAAAGAAAAGAAAAGGAAAGGAAAGAATAGAAAATAAAAGCAGTGCCTGTAGCTCAGTGAGTAGGGCGCCAGCCCCATATACCAAGGGTGTGGGTTTGAACCCGGCCCCAGCCAATCTACAACAAAAAACAGGCGGGCATTGTGGCAGATGCCTGTAGTCCCAGCTACAGGGAGGCTGAGGCAAGAGAATCTCCTAAGCCCAGGAGTTGGAGGTTGCTGTGAGCTGTGATGGCAACATAGCTCACTGAGGGCAACAAAGTGAGACTCTGTCAAGGAAAGGAAAAGGGAAAGGGAAGGAAAGGAAAGGGGAAAGGAAAAAGGAAAGGAAAGGAAAGAAAGGCACCCTTGAGACAAATGTCACATTCCTGGCCCCTGAAAGGCGCTCCCTTCCCTCCCTGGGCATCTCATGGTCAGCCGTCAGACATGGCTGCTGCCCTGCTCCCTGACTCACACCGCCGCCGGGCTGTGCAGTGGGAGCAGCATCGACTGTCCTTCCCTGGGCCACAGGATACTGGCAGTGAACAGTCATCCCGCTCACAGTGAGGCACCCCTGCCTGGCACAGGACAGAACAGATACAGAGGATCCCCCACAGGAACTGGGCATATTGGCCTTCAGCCTTTTCAGAGAAGCCCACCCCTGGAGTCTGCCTTCCCTGGGAAGGTCTCCCTACTCCAGACCAGTCTCCCAATGCCCACCTCACACAAGCCCCTGTTCCCCACTTACCCCACATCTGCAGGTAATACAACTCATCTCCCCAAAGGGGGGCACTGATGGGTGCCAGCTCTGGCTATCCGGGAACCACTGTCCTGCAAAACGGCAGCCCCGGGGCCCATCGGCCTGCATGGGGTCCCCCATCTGGGGATGGGCCCCTGACCCCACTGTGGGAGCAAAGAAGGAAGGGGTTAGTCAGTCCAGGAAAGCTAATTAGGTTTTATTTCTCTTTTTATCCCCAGCACCTAGCACTTTCTGACATTTAATAGGTGATAAATTTGGATGGATGAATGGATATGTAGATGGGTGGGTCTATGGGGGGATGGGTAGGTGGGTGGATGGATAGAAAAGTGGGTAAATGGGTGGGCAGGTGTGGATATGTGGATAGGTGAGTAGATAAGTGGATGGGTAGATGGATGGATGGATAGGTGAATGGGTGGGTAGATGGTGGATGGGTGGGTGAATGAGTAGATGGGTGAGTGGGTAGATGGATGGGTAGATGGATGGGTGAGTAGATGGATGGATAGGTGGGTAGATAGGTGGGTGGGTAGATGAATGGATATGTGGATGGGTGGGTGGGTAGGTAAATGGGACAGGAGTTGGAACCCACCATACCAAACCAGTACGTCATATTCTTTCCACTGCATTTAGAGCCCTGGCTTCAGACCAGGCACAAAGCAGTGCATAGGAAATGCTGAGTTGGCTGAGTTCCTTCCCCTCACCCTCACCATGCATCCCCTCATGGGACAAGACCTGCCCAAGCCCAAAGGTGAGGCCTCAGTGACTGCATGCCCCTCACCTGGACACTGTTTGCAGCAATCTGTGGGGTTGGCACGGACAGGCTGGGCACAGGCCAACCGAGGACAATGCACCTTCTCACAGTGCACCTCTCCAGTGCCCCCCTGTAAGGATCCATTGAGTGAAGGGCGTCAGGAAGGGGGGGGGCACATAGCCTCCTGCTTCTGTCATCCCCTTTTCCATACTTCAAATGTAATATATCTTGACCTTTTACCCAGAGGCCTAGGTTTGCTTTATACACCTGAACTCAAATCCTCATTGTAACCCTGCAAGGTAGGTCCTATCATATCTGCTTATAAGAAAGGAGAGTAAGGCTCAGAAAGTTACAGAAAGTGCCTAACGTCACGGAGACCAGGTCAGGGGCATAGCCAGAATTCACACCCAGATCAGCCCTTTCCCTTTTCCTAAAGGAAGCTGACTCTCAAAGCCCAGGGGTTTTTCTCATATTGTTCTGATCCTTGAGTCCTCATCAAGGATAGGCTTTCCTCACCTGGCAGACCCCTCCCTATCTGGGCAGACCTGGCTGAGTCATAACTCAGAGAAGATTGGGTGTATATACCTTGCAGGTGCAGACAGCACACTTAATTAAGCCAAAGGGGGGCACAACAGGGTGCCACCTGGTACCCGCTGCTCGCCAGCTCCGATCACCATCAAAATAGCAGCCTGGTAGGGGGACAGTACCCAGTGGCCATTACTACTGAGCTCATCAGCTGGGCCCACAGCCTAGACTTAAGCCTCAGACCAAACCCACACTAGCCTAACAGCTGGGCCCACAGCCTAGGCTTAAGCCTCAGACCAAACCCATACTAGCCTAACTGTGGGCCAGTCACACTGATGAGAGCTATTAGGTGTAACTTGGAACTGTGCCCATCAGCCCACCCCATATCTACTCTCCCCTTCCAGTTGCTCTCCTGATCCAACCCAGTGGCTCTTCTGGATCTTTCCACCCCTGTGTGCACACTTCCAGCTCACCCTCTCCCAGGTCCCGGCTCCTGGGCAGCCCTGGAAGGTCTCTGACATCTTGTTTCTCTGTGAAGCCAAAGAAATGGTGAAGGCACAAGGAGGAGGGATTCCTCCTCCCCTCCTGGGAGGACCCGTCCCAGCCAGACCCCTCTCCTCCCCTCCCCTCACCTGCAGAGAACTCACCCGGACATGCAGGGCAGCACTGGTCAGGAGCCTGCACAGGGTGCGGGCAGCTGGGTGGGGGACACACCACAGGGTCACAAATGACTGTTCGTCTCTGCAGAGAAGTGTGGAGGTGCTGACTGGGTGCCAGAGCGTGGTGCCTCAAACCCCGGGACCCAGTGCACCCTTCCTGGGCCTCCCACCTGACAGGTGCAAAGCGAGCAGAGAGGGTCATAGTTGGGCGCCCAGCGAGCACCGTGGGGGCGCTGCTGCCCCTCGAAGAAGCACATGTTGGGGTCTCGAGGCCGCCCAGGACCAGAGGGTTTGGCGAGCGCTGGAACCTCAGGGGCCGGCACCGAGGGCAGCGTGGGTAATCCGGCGGCAGCTGCATCCAGAGTCCCAGGTGCCCTGGTGTCTTCTGGTCTGGCCGCTGCTAGGCGCAGACCACCCACCTCGCATTTGTTGGTGATGTGCACCTGAGAGAACCGCCCTTTGAGGCAGTGCAGGGGCTGCTCCTCCCGTCTCCCACAGCTGCTGCCAGCCAGTCAGCAGGAGACACCCCAGCCCCTGCCTGCTGCAGTGGCCCAGGAGGATGCCCTAAGCTGCCGCCATCATCTCAGCCACCAGGGACCGGATGGGTGGGTTGCCAGCCTCCTGATGGACCTTGCCTGGTTTCATCCTCCCCACCAGCCAGAGAGTGTGATATCACCACTCCCAAAGGTGCAGAGAGAGCAAGTGACTAGCTCTGCACCATCCCTACTACCCACGCTGCCCACCTACCTGCCCACGGAGCTCCCCTCTGGGTCTACCCTTAGTGGTAATCAGCAGGGAGGCCATGCCCTCTGCCAGATGCCTCAGCAGCTCAGGCTCCAGGTCCTTCACCACACCCTGGGCCTGAGAGTGGACAGGAAAATGGACAGGAACAAGGCACAGGAGGGTTGAACCTACTGTCCCAAATTTACAGATCAAGAAACTGAGAGCCAGGGAGGTTAAAAAGGTCTCCAGGGCAGCAAAGTCCATTAGTAATGGTGTGGAGCTTAGAAGCCAGTCTCTCTGACTCCAAGTCCATGGCAACCCATCCCACTTCAGAGGGCTTGCTTGGTTAATCCCACCTACCCCTCTAGAGGTCCAGGATGTTACATACTATCCAAGAGACCCCACCAGAGAAGGACATAGAAAGGAGAGTAAATAATAAAAAGCGAAATCAGATCTGCTCCCAGGTCTGCCTGACCCCCAAGGTGATGCCAGCTCGGCAATACAAGGCTGCCTGCTCTTTGCTTCTCCAACCTACAGGCCCACACAGCACTTAAGCTAAAAAGCTGCCTCCTACCATCATGTCCTTACCTCTGGGCCATAGAATCCCTTCAGCAGGCGCCGGGGCCCTGGAATCCCAGGAGGCCCAAGGAGGTGGGCAGTCACAGTTCCCTGTTCTGAGCCACCAAGCCCAGCCAGCAGCACTTCATAGTGCAGGTGACAGTGGGTATCCAGAGACAGCCAAGCATGACCTGCTGCCTGGCTCTTCACAGGGGGCAGCACCAAAGCTCCTGCCAGGGGCACAGGCAGTGCTGGGTCCAGACAGAGAGGTAACAGATGAGAAGGTGGCCTAGAGCAGCCCCCAATACCGCATTTCCCATCTCCCTCAACATAATTTCCATGAGCAGGAAGATACTGTCCATAGGTCCAGGGTCCAGGGAGCAGAACGCTTTGGGCTCCTGTACCATGGCAATAGGGAGAGTCTGCTGGCAGGGCCACCCTCAATCCCTACCTTCTCCAGATCCCAACCCAGAGCTCGGGTACAGAGAAAGACACACCAGGCCCTAGCCCTCTGGCACCATCCCCCACATACTCAAGTCACAAGTTAGAAGACACCACAGGGCAGCTAGACCACTGGGGTACTCACTGTCATGGCAGGCACTGTGCCCACTATAGGGCAGGGCAGTCACGTGTCCCCGCAGCTCTCCATCTGGGAAGTCCTTGGTGCCCACGTTCAGGAACAGCTCGTTCTGCAGCAGCATATGAGCACCCCGGGCACCCAGTCCACGGCAGACACCCATGGTCTGGGGGCAGGGAAAGATGACCCCTCCTCAGCCTTCACATAAGCCCAAGATGCTGAAGCTTTTGCACGTTTTGTGCCCCCATGACACCAGAACACACTTGTACATGCCAGGAATGCTGGATAAGAACCTTGCAAGCGGGCAGCGCCTGTGGCTCATGGGTAGGGCACCTGGCCCCATATACTCGAGGGGGCAAGTTCAAACCCAGCCCCAGCCAAACTGCAACAAAATATAGCCAGGTGTTGTGGTGGGTGCCTGTAGTCCCAGCTATTCCGGAGGCTGAGGCAAGAGTATCACCTAAGCCCAGGAGTTGGAGGTTGTTGTGAGCTGTGACACCACAGCACTCTACCGAGGGCAATAAAGTGAGACCCTATCTCAAAAAATAATAATAATATATTATATTTTCTATAGAAAAAAAGCAGAAAATACAAAGAACTCCTCTAAATCCCTTCTCCACTTTCACATTAGTGTGGTACATTCATTACAATCGATGAGCCAATATCGGCCCTTTATTAACTAAAGGTCATAGTCGATATTAATGGTGCATTGCTTTTGTTTTTTTTTTTTTCAGACAGTTTCACTCTTATTGCCCTGGGTAGAGTGCTATGGCATCATAGCTCACAGCAACCTCAAACTCTTGGGGTTAAGCTATCCTCTTGCTTCAGCCTCCCAAGTAGCTGGGATTACAGGGGCCCACTACCATGTCCGTCAGTTTTTCTGTTTTTAGAGATGGGATCTCACTTTTGCTCTGGTTGGTCTCAAACTCCTCAGCTCAAGCAATCCACCCACCTCAAACTCCCAGAGTGCTAGGATTACAGGGATGAGTCACTGCACCCAGCCTAAGGTTCACGCTCTGTACTATACAGGGTGTAGGTTTTCACAAATGCACAATATCATGTATTTGCCATTACAGTATCATATAGAGGACAAGGTTCATTTTCCTAAAAGTCCCCTGTGCTCCCCCATTCACCTCTTCTCTCTTTCCCACACTCCTAGTAACTACTGATATTTTAACTTACACTGTAGTTTTGTCTTTTCCAGAATATCCTGTAGTTGGATCCACACAGAATGTGACTTTTCAGACTGGCTTCCTTTACTAAGCAATATGCATTCAAGGCTCCTCTCTATCTTTTTGTGGCCTGATAGCTCATTTCTTTGTATCGCTGAATAATATTCCACCGTGCGGCTGTACCACAATCACGTTCGTTCACACATGGATGTGGAAGGATGTCTTGGTCACTTTGAAATGTTGGCAATTATGAATAAAGCTTCTATAAACATTCATCGATTCGTGAGCAGGCTTTCATGGGGACATAAGTTTTCTGCTCATTTAGATAAATGCCTAGGAGAGCAATTGCTGGATCATATGCTAAGACTATGTTTAGCTTTATAAGAAACTACCAAACTGTCTTCCAACGTGGCTGTACCATTTTGCATTCCCACTGTCACGGTGTTTTTATTTGCTAAAAAAAAAAGTCATTTAGTGTCATTCTAAGTAAAGAGAAAATTAAAATTTAAATTACTAGCACGAATTTTATTCTTTTTTTGTGTATTATGCAATGTCAGTTTTATATGCAAATATAAAAGCCTTAACTCATATGCAGAACCACTGAAATTACACAATCTGTATGTTGCCACTCATCGCTGCATATGTATCCCATTCTTACCAGAAGGGCAGAAACAAGGCACAGATTTAACTCAAATGTCTCTGATAAGTGCACATTCTACCAGCACCCTCTACCTTTGATTTAATGTTGCATAAGGAAGGGCTCAAAGGAAAAGGAGCGATGCGTTGCCCTGTGCTTCCCTTCCCCTCTGGGCCATCATTTGCAGCACAGGCGGTTAGCCAACGCAGGGAAGCCTCAGGACGAAGGAGCATCCTTGGTCCTTCTGTTTCCCAGAATGCCATTTTACCTTCTTCGTGTTTGAAACAATTTCTGATTTGAATGGAGAGCATGGCCTTTCAGGGCAGGCAGCACCGCACTTGGTCAGTCTTGATCCTGTTGTTATTAGTAGAAAACAGGAATAGGCACTCTCGGTGTTCAGTGAGACTCAAAGCCACCAGTTCTCTGAATGCACATATTTTGTACCTGTTGGAACTTTGTTCAACTGCCAGGCACGGTGGGTGTGTCTGCTGGGATTCCAGGCTCCTGAGCGTTCCAAACACTCCAGCAGCAATGGAGGACACACACATATTGCACAAACCTCCTCTGCTCCCAAGCAAGCTCAATTGTCCTACCAGTCTTCATTTACAAAACACAAGTCAAAGGCAAAATTATTACAGATTTCAAGATGGCCAGCAGAGCACTGACTTGAGCACTGATCACCGTGGTCAGACCACACAGGCGAGCCCCTGCGAAGTCAGCCTAACATTTCCTTCTGTTGTGTCTGTTCTTCTCCATCATAGATTATAGCTCTGTCTTGATATAGGACCAGAGAACTCCCTCGACCATCTGTCTAATGTTCAAACCAGGACACTAAACTTGTCTGGCATCCTCTCTCTCCCCCAAAGCCCACATTCGATCTCCGACCCCTATCAGTTCTCCTGCGGAAGCACCTCTTCAATCTTCCCCCGTCCCATCCCCACTGAGGCCACCTGGTTATGCTGCAATTGCTGCTCAAGCTGCCTGATGGATTTCCCTGCCTCCTGTTGCTCCTCTCTAATGGAATCCCCAGCCAGAGTGAGCTTTCCGAAAAGAAAATGGGATCAGTTACTTTTCTGCATAAAACCCTTCAACGCCCTCCAGAGTCCTCAAGATCAAGGCTCATTCTATGCCTTACAGGAGTCTTTCTAATCTGACTCCTGCCTCCAGCAACCCTCTTCACTGTTCATCTCTCATTTTGGTGCCCTATAAAAATTGAACAACGTACACATCTTTGTTCAGGATGTTCATTCCTCTCGAGCCCCAGACATTGCATACCCCCACTGCATGTGTATGCACCTCCATGATCTAGCACTTTTAGAGCTGTATTGCAGTTACTTGCCCATATCTCACACTAGAGTCTAAGCTCAGAGGGAAGGGGCTTTGTCTGGATTACTGTAGTGTACCTGGCACTCTGAGTGCAATGACTGTCACATAGTCAGCACTCAATAAAAGTATATTGAAAGAACAAGCTCTCCCTGACTCTCCCCAAACCAGATGTGTCCTCATGTCCATGCCAATAAGATAAAAGCTTTTGAGTGGGTGATGGGATGACTTGAGTGGTACCCAATCTTTCACCTCACTTCCTTGGAGCAAACCTCTTCTAATTCACTCACAATTCTTGGCAGGCTGTGCATGATTCTTTACTGAAGTTTCTTGATCAAATGCTCTCCAACTTTCCATTTGCCAACAACCGTTCAGAAGAACAGCAAATACATAAGAATCCAGAGAGTTTTCAGGGATATTTCCCCAACCCAAAGAATACCTTTGTTTGACCTAATCAAGTAGGGTCAGGGAATATGACCAAGCAGTAGAGAGGGCCAAAAAAGGGGGACAATTTATGCCATTTCCAAAAAATGTTAACACTGCACACAGGATGGTTAACCCAGAATGAAATAACAAGCATTTGCTTAAAACCAATTTAACACTTTTCTCAAGTGTCTTATATTGTTGCAAAACCTCTCTGTGCTATTAAAAAAAGAGAAAAGAAGAAAGAAAAGAAAAAAAAAACTAAAAACAGCAATTTGAAGTTGAGAACAAAGAGTCCCAGAATAGGTTTAGTTCCACACTCAGTCACTGTGAAACAATCTTCTGGAAATCGCTTTTTAGTTAACAAGCCTATTTATCTTGTCTCATTAGTGCCTTGCAACAATGCAGGAGCTCCCCCCAAGCTTCTGTACTACGTTCAAATCCTCAGCCTGCTTTAGAGGTCATTCTTCATCTCAGCCTCTGCCTCTGACCCCAATCTACCTTGCGTGTGACCCACCCTAGGTCCCTTGTTAAGCAGGCTCCACTCCTGCTCACAAGCTCTGGGAACACTCACGTGTGGTATTGGTGGCTTCTCCCATGGTATTTTCAACTCTAATGAATCTCAGTCTTCTCTCTCTGGTTTCTTTTATAAAGTTTCTCTTTGTCTTTGGTGTTCCCTCTAGATGTGGTGTATCTGACAGAATGTTTGGTCCCATTATCTAGGGTGGGGTTCATTGTGATTCCTGAATCTAACATTCTTATTTCTCATAAATCCTCACCCCATTTTCTCTCTTTGCTTCTTCTGGAAATCCTCTCACGTATATGTTAGACTTTCTCATTTTATCCTCCAAGTCTCCTTATATCTCTTTCAGAGTTTTCATTTCTGGTCTCTATACAGATGATCTAGATTTGTCCCCAGGTTTTCTAATTCTTTCTCACCCATGTATAATCTACTATTTAGTCTGTTCATTAAATTTTAAATTTTAATGAGTAAGGCTTTTTTTTAATTTCTAAGAGAGATTATTATTTATTTTATTATACAATCTGCCTGATTTTATTCATTTTCCAGATATTTATGTTTTTAAAGCCTTATTTTGTTTTATTTATTTATTTATTTATTTATTTATTTATTTATTTATTTTTGACCAATTTTAAATACAGTTCTATTTAAGACATTGCATTTTTCACTCACAATACAGGGCTTTTTTTTTTTTTTTTGAGATGGAGCCTCAAGCTATCTCCCTGGGTAGAGTGCCATGGCATAACAGCTCATAGCAACCTCCAACTCCTGGGCTCAAGCAAGTCTCCTGCCTCAGCCTCCCAAGTAGCTGGGACCACAGGCACCCGCCACAACGCCCGGCCATTTTTTGGTTGCAGCCATCA
>CAUYQV010109527.1:0-12016 GCA_963574575.1 Galagoides demidoff
AAGAATATGGGGAGGGAGGAGTGGGTGGAGGGAAGGTGATTGGAGGGATCAGTTCTATGGTTTATCTTACAAGGGTACAAGTGAATCTCTCTAAGAGTAGAATGTGAACATTTTAAAGCAATAACTAAGAAAATGACATGAAGGCCATGTTAACCAGTTTGATGGAAGTGTTTCGGATTGTGTGTGAAAGCCCCACATTGTACCCTAGAAGTGCATTAATGTACATAGTTACCATTCAATAAAAAAAAAAAAAAGGAAAGTCGAGAGATCTAACTTTATGACTCAGCCCTAAGAAAGAGAGCCAGACCATGTTCATGTTACCCAAATACAGTATCTTAAATTCCATTTTCTGGCATATTTGTCTGATTCGTATCTTGGGAGTATAAAAAAACTAGGTGTATCAATTTTTAACAACTTTTACAGTGTGGAGGAGAAAAAAGTTCTTGGCAGTACAATGATGGACCCTGAAAGAACCAGAGGTGAGGTTCAGTGAGGGCAAGGGAGATCAAGGGTGAAATGTAAGTCTCTTTGCCTCTTCTAGTTCTCAAAACTAGAAGTGGACCACAGACTTTTCTGGAATTTTGTTTTGGTGATACTCTGCTTCCCAGGTAGTCAGTATACACTTTAGTAGGTGAAAATACAAGTTTATCTGAAAGTTAGTTTGGGCAATATTTTGATGTTGCAGTTTTATTACAAATACAGAGTGACCATAAATTACGTATGCAATTTTAACAGAAAATTTATGGCCACTCCATATAACTCTGCTTTAAGTTTGTAAATTTTCTTTTTTCTTTCTTTTTTTTTTTTTTTTTTTTTTACAGTTTTTTGGCTGGGGCCGGTTTTGAACCTGCCATCCCCAGTATATGGGGCTAGCGCCTTACTCCTTGAGCCACAGGTGCTGCTCAGGTTTGTAAATTTTCAAAAACATTTCTGAATCTACTGTTCAATTAAAATGTTTAATTCACAGTAAAGTTTATTATAGATTTTTAAATTATTGAGTCTTTTTTTTGAGTAATTTGTTTTAAAATATTGCTGTTAATACATCATTCTAACTTAGGTAATTTAACATAGACCATAAACATAAATAATATAATATGAATATGTAAATAACATATAAACACTTAAAATATATAATAAAGTATAAATTATACATATATATGTAAATCATATGTACATTTACTATAGATACATTACATATACATACATACATTTGTGTATATGTGGATAGGTTTATTCAAGAGGTGATTATCAATTTGAAAGGTCTTATTTTTCCTGGTAGGATAATAAAATAGTTATTTTTTCTGATATGGAAATAAACTAAGGACACAGGAAAAGCATCTTCTGTAATGTAAAATTTACATTCAAGTTCAGAGGGCTAGATCCCATTACTCTGGAGGTTGTATTTACTGATTCATTACTGTGAACAAATTTCCGCCTTTCTCTTTAGTTTTCTTGTGAGATTATTAGCAACTTCTTCTAGGGAGCCAATGTAAGGCACTGGAACCGACGGGAGTAATTATAGCTAGAGATGAAAGAGATTAAGCCTGAAACTTTCACTGCTAGAATTACTACTACTAGGTAGTCTGAAGGTCTTGAAGGTTAACATCAGTAGGTCAATAACAGCAGGTAAGGAAAGCAGCCAGAACAAAGGCGTATCTACTGAGATGTATCCCCGCTTTTCTGGGACTTAGAGAACGATTAGATTGTGTGTAAAATGGTCATGTCACCATCATTATCCTCACCGCCACCACTGATTAGTATCTGATTTATGTTCGGGAAGATAAGGACTCACATAAACTGTTTAGTTTAACTCTCTAACAGTCCTATACTTTAAATTTTATCTCAATTTCACATTAAAAACCCCAGAAATCACTGGCACTCAGAGAAGTCAGATAACGTGTTCAAAAGCACGTAGAATAATGGCGCCAACATCTCACTCAGCACCTCCATCTGCATCCTTCACAACGGGACCTTCTGCCTCAGGAGCATCTCCTCTCCGTTAGTGTCCAAAAGGATAATGCCGTGGGTGTTGCTTGAAACCTGAGAGAAGTTCATCTCACTCTTGTCTCAGGTGGTTGTGATTGTGATTTACAGATGAGGGGATAGGAGGATGTGAAGAAGATATGACTAAGCCACAGAGGAAGCCCAAGTGGTGTCCTGCTCCTTAGCTATTACTCCGTCTCTCAGGTGCTGGCTGTGCAAATGTGTCCTGACTTTATACACGTGGTAAGGAGGACGCTAACCCAGGCCACAGGTTTTCATCTCATAAGCTAAGAAGCAATTAGAGGAAGAAATGCTCCTACAGATTCCCCAGCCTAACTCTCTTACTCCATTAGGTGACTTCCAAACTCAATTCCATGCTGAACTGAAACTACCTCTACTAAACTTCCCCCAACTCCAAGGCCCCCAGGCAGACAATGTTATCTTTCTCTGATGGTGCATAACATTGTTCCCTTTGGCTGTGAGATTACTTGGTATACTTTGTGACTAGGTGTACTTAGTTATGCTTAATTATTCATAGCAATATCCTATTATTATTGTGATTAGGAGCTACTGAAGGGCAGAAATTCTGTCCTAATCCTTTTTTTTTTCTGAATACCTAATGTTGAACACAGAAGAACATGTAGTTAGCAAAACGCATCAAATTGAATTTTATATATGACTAATCTAAGTGCCAAGATGTTAAGTAATTTGCTCAAGTCACACGTAGGAGCGTAGCAAAGACCAGCAAAGGTTTCTCCTGGTCATGTGATGGCCCTCTCTTGGGTGTGTATTTGTCTCTGTCTCTTCATGTCAGGTGTGTGAGGGTAGGGTGGGGCTACAGGTATTACTTTCTAACCATATTCCCCAGAGCACATGGTTACCACTTTCAGGTTATTGCCCTGTATTATTTTCTTCAAGTATGGGATTTTAAAAATTTACTTAGCACAGCACCAAGCACAAAAATACTTTATTGCCTTTTGTCTTTGATGAAGAGGTGAGAGCTATAATTCAGGGAGAGCTTAGTTGATTTCTACAGAATCTGATGGTGAAACAATGACAAAGTTGTAATTTACAATACTGGAGTCTAGCTTTTTAAAAAAATTCCAACATTATTAAACCATCCCCAAATCATCCCAGAAAGAGCTTAGAATGAATATATTATACATATAATGTCCATGAACAAACCAAAAAAGACCGTAGATATAAGTGTATAATTGAGTGTATTTTTTTTTTTTTTAAAGAAAGGTAAGTAGATCACTCTATGTTGGTTTTTTGGAGGGAGTGTGGTAGGAAATTGCCTTTGGAAATTACTGACTTTTTAATTTGTATTTGTGAGGCTTCACACCAAAGTTGATAAATTAAAAAAAATTCTGCCTCACTAAGTTTGACATTTGAACATGATATTTTCCTTCAGGCCCATCTATTGAGCTCCTTTATTGTGAGGAACAGAAACAATTCAGGTGAGTGCAAACCAAGGATACTTGTGGAGAGGACTGATAGGGGAACCACATAACTTCCGGTAGTCCCAAAGAGGGAGAGGATATGCAGCCTGGCTTCATGGAAACATAAGCTTAAAGGTGAGATCTTGGGTGTTTGAACACATTTGTAATTTCAGAAAGACAAGGCGAGTCTTCACTCTCATACTCACTATCAATTGCAATGAACCACACTTCTTGTGGTGCCTTCCATTCCTGCCCTATTAAAAGTGACAAATTCTTGTTTATCAGTTAAATTTCCTAAAAGGGAGAGAGAATTGGATTGCTTCATATAATATCTTGGGAAGGTATATGTTAGACCTTCTAAAAATTATTCTTTCTAGCCTAACATAGGCTCCATATTGTCTGTCAGGTGCCCATCCCTTGGTATAACATATTGTCTGGGAGATGGACTTACATGTTGTAAATCATGAGGGTATAAGAAAAGAGGGGAAGACTCACTTGCTTTTGGTAAACCCATTCAATATTTGTTTTTCTTGTCAATTTTAATAGAAGGGAATATTTTTATACAAGTGACTCACTTGTTATTTCTTGACTATAGTCCTTTTTGCTTAACTCTCATTCCATTCTGTTGAGGTTGCCACTACGAGATTGTTACTATCACTGCAAGCTCTCTAAGAAACAGGAATGTGATTGCTTAATGTGGTACCCCAAGTATCTACTATGAGACCCGGTTCATGGATATCCCCAGCAAATATTTGTTAAATAAATAGATGAATAGTAGGATAACTGGAATATTCTTTAAGTTTATTAAAATATAGTGTGGTTTAATTTCCAGGGGCCTAAGTTCCTGCTTTTGTTAATCTGTAACTGTTACTTGTTTTTTGTGAATGATTCTGCTTAAGCGGCTAGGACCTATCAGGTCTTCAAGGTGTTAACATCTTGGTTACAGAAGGATGGCAGTGGCTAGCAAGGTGGGCCTGGGCAAGCCTGCATGAGGTAGGAAGCTGGGTAACTTGTTGGGGTTGGTTGTGTAACATGAAAGGCAACCCACTCGTTTGGCAATGTAACCCCAAAAGGAGGCTATGCAGATCATATTTGTTTCTATCTCTCATTTAGAAAGCCCAGAAACAGCTGTCAAGCCCTGCTTGGGACATATTCCCATCCTGCCTGCAATAGGAATCTTAAAGGGGTGGTACCCACACAATCATGGCATTCTTCCAAGCTGTGCAATAAGCTTGCTACAGCCTCGAGCTCTCACGCATGTTCTCAAGACTGCATGGAGACTATAGAGACACAGGCACAGTCTGAGAAGCCATTTTCTCTCTGCATAGTTTTCAGGGACACTTCTAAATGTCATCTATCAAAGTGTAGTTTCTTCTCACAATACGTAGCCTGGGAAAGTATTATTTGAGGTGCCTTTGGGTGGGAGGTATGACGTCAATGTGAAGTCACAAACTGCCTAAAGGTCAAAGACTCCCCTTGCCCCCAAGCTAAACCAGTCAATATTCTCCTTTTCCAGTCTGTTAGGAAACATGTCAATGGCATGAAAGAACACAGAGCCTATGTCTGTTTGAGCCTGGGTTGTCATAAATGCAGATCACAATAGCTTAAGTCAATGACATTTCAGGAAGTGTTTTAACTCTACAAATCCTTTTAAGGCTCTGTCCATCCCACATGGCTTATTCTAGATGGGAGAGTTAAAGGAAAGGGGTAGAGGTAAAAAGAGGTGATTAGTTCTAAAGATTGTACACAATTACCACCAAGTGATGGTGAATGGGACAATGATATGGATATTTTCAAAGAGAAACTCTTGACCCCCTTGCTTGAGCATATAAGGCAAAAGAATTGTATTTGATATCAACTGTAATTATTTCTCAACAGCTTTGTGGTTAAGAACATAAGCTTTGGGGTCTTAAAAAACTAGATTTGAAACCAAACTTTAATACTACTAGCTGTGGAGTCTTGGCTGAGCTAGTCCCCTAAAAGCCTGAATTTCCTCACATGTAACAGGAATAACCAAATCCCCCTTGCAGGTTTCTTGTGGGATTAAATTACACTGAAGTAAAGCACTGAGTGTGGTGGATGGTATGGTGATTGCTCAGTAAGTAGTAGTTTGAAATATAATCCCATTTGGAGAGTATTTCTTTACCAAGGGCTTGCTTGTCTTTTCTCTTAGTATTGCTCAGATTTTTATAGCTCTGTTGATTGATGGGAATCTTCAGAGAAATACTGAGCCACGTCTTGCTCCCTAGCAAACATTAGACATCAGCACTGGCACACAATCTAGGAAAACAGCAAGGTCTTATTGATGCATTGCTTTTGAACCTCGTAATGGGTGATGCCAATGCCTCACTGTACAATGCAGATTTACCCACCGTCTTTATTTCAATTTGGTTTGAATGATTTCACAGTTACACCCACAGATGTCTGTCATGCTTGGAACTACACGTTACCACATGCCCTGTACACTACAATGAAGAGCTATCATGCCATTTGAATATGTCTTAAATTGCTTAAGTGTTTACTGATATTGGTATTATGACTATTTATCAGCCTCATAAAGGTCTGGCTTCTGTTTTTCAGTTTCCCAACTGTGAAATGTGATTGTTCAGTTTTATGCACCAACTCTAGTCAATTCCAACCCTGAATTAATTACTCAAGTCCCAGTCCCTGCATTTCCTGGTACATAAGACCAAAGACTTTAGTTGTGAAATGATTTATTTTTTTAACAACTACCTTATTTCTATGAGGCTGTGTAAGCATAGTATAGTGGATAAGAGCAAAAATGCTGGATTGGACTGTTTGGGTTCTAAATCCAGAACCATACTTATTAGGTATATGACCTAAGCCAAGTTACTTAACCCCTCTCATATTCATGGAGTGCTTACATGGATTAAATGAGTTCATATATGTAAAGCACTAAAAGCAGTTCCTGAAGCATACTAAATTATAAAGAAGGGTTAGCTGCTGTTATTACTATTGGTATACATAAAATAGGCTGGGTGTCTTTGGGGGAAGAGCACAAATCAAATTGTATCACTATCTTGCTAGTATTCAGATCTAAGAACTCAACAGGATTGAATCTCCTTTGAATCAAGTGGAACTATATGTTTAACTGGCATCTGCAAGGTTAAGGATGAGAAGAATCTTTTTACCCCAGGTTTGTGAGTTTGCTGGATCAAGGCAACATGACGTACTGAAAGTCATTAGAGGTAATGGAGAAAAAGATTACATAGTCACAAAAACAAGTTTGGGGCATGGTATGCAGAAGGTGATGGAGGTGAAGGAGTCATTAACATTATTGCAAAGGATCATGGGCTAATTTTAGAAGCTAGTCCTAGGAGGGTTCCCTGGGTAGTCTGACTACATTGGAGGGATCAGGGCAGAATAGCCATGATGTTCTACTGATTCTTTTCTCTGTTAAGTTAGGTTTAACATTTCTTATAATTTACTTGGTAGAAAGCCTTAGCATAGTCTAATATATTCCTGGGTTAGAAAGTAGTTTCCCTTGGCAGTTCCTATGGCTTACTAAATCAGATTCTGAACTGGACATGGTATTCATGAGTATCTAAGATTTCTTCAAACAATAACTTTGTGGTTATAAATATACAGAATTTTGAATCATATTCTTTGTCTTATTTTGAGCTGTTATAAAAAATACTATAAACCAAGTGGCTTATAAAAAGAGAAATTTATTTCTAACAATTTTGAAGGTTGGGAAGTCCAAGATCAAAGCACTGGCAGATTTGGTGTTTGGTGAAGTTGCACTTCCTTGTTCAAAGGAGGTATCTTCTTGCCATGTCCTCACAGGACAGAAGGAAGGGCTAACTTTCTGAGCTCTATTTTAGAAGGACACTAAACTTTATCATGGGGCTTCTACCCTCCCCAAAGTCCCATCTTATAATACTATCATCTTTGGGGTTACAATTTCAATATATGAATTTGGAGGATACAAAACTTTAAGACTAGTGCACTATCAAATACTTGGAAAATAATAAATAGCATACAATTTGTTGAAGAAAACAGATGCCAGAAATGACATAAAAATTAATGTCTTGCATATGCTACTACAGTTAAGTATATACTATATGCTAAGTGTTATAGTAGTTTATAGCTATCAGCTTATTGTTCCCTTAGATGAACCCAATAAAATTTAATGTCATTAGATTCATTTTTTCATATGTTTGATATGCTATTCATAGAGATTACATTATTTGCCTCAAAATATCATGAGCTGACTTAAGTTAGAAAGGGTCACTCTGGAGGTAAAGTGGGAGCAAAAGGAACATCAGTGACTCCAATTAGAAGACCTCTCTGGCAGTCTAAATAAGAAGTAATGATGGTTTTTAGACCAAAGTAGAAACAGTGAATATGATAAGAAAATGTCCAATCCTGAATAAATTTTGAAGGTAGAACTAATGAGAATTCCTGACAAACTAAATGTGAAGAAGGAGAGAAAGTAAAGAATGAAGAGTGACACTAGATTTATGGCCTTAGTAAAAAAAAAAAAAAAAAAAAAAAGGAAAAATCACTATAACCGAGATCAGAAAGTCTATAGGGGAAGCATATTTATAATGGAAGAAAAAGAATTCATTCTGGGACTTGTTGAGATTGTCATGTATATTACACATCCAAGTAGACTTATCAGGTAGACAACCCAAAATTTGGGAGAGCAATTTTGGATGGAGATAAAAAATGTCAAGGCTCTTTGGCACATAGACATTCCTAAAAACTCAAGATTGTAAGACATTACCCTGGAAGTGAATAAACATAGAAAACAGAAAAAAAAAACTAAAAATTGCAGGATCTAGGGCCACATCTCTGAGAAACTGAAAAGAAGAAAAGGAGCCAGTAAAGGAGAATGAGAAAGAGTGGCCAATGAAACAGGATAGAAATGATTCTGGTGGCCTGGAAGCCAAGTGCAAGAAATTTATTGAAAAGAAAAGTGGGATCAACTATGTCAAAATGTTATATGAAGACCGAGAGTTGACCATTAGACTTCACAGCATTGTGTTCATTGGAGATCTTGAAAAGAAATATTTGATAAAATGAGTATGTGGGGGAATAGTTTGAGGAACCAAGGGCTGCTTAGTATAGATTTAAGAGAGATGGATGAGCAAAGTGGCTCACACCTATAATCCTAGCACTCTGGGAAGCAAAGGTGGGTGGGTTGCTGAAGTGCATGAGTTCAAGACCAGTTAAGCAAAAGTGAGATCTCCATCTCTACTAAAAATAGAAAAATTGAGGCAAGCGGATCTCTTGAGCCTGAGATTGCTGTAAGCTATGACACCACAATACTCTATCCAGGGCAACAGCTTAAGACTACTTCCCCCCCCCCAAAAAAAAAGATTAAGAGAGATGGGAGGGAAATATTTGGAGGTACCAAAGTGGTAGTGGTGGCGGAGATATGCTTACTGATACATGAAGCTGTATATGTCCACAGACACTGGAAATGGTGTAAGAGAAGGATTTTTGACCTTGATCCACTGCCCAGTTTATTACAACACATCTTTCTGAGATTTTTATGGGTAGAACCCATATATTTACTTTTTCCCCTGTTCCAACCATTACCACAGAAGTCAGACTTTAATTATGCATTCTGTTACTATTCCATCCTAAATGAAAATATTTTGTTATGAGTTGTGTATATTGTATTGAAGGATATTATATGTGACTATAGAATGTACTCTGACAAAAAAAGCAACAAAAAATCAATTTTCAGGCTTCCTCTGATTGACTTGTGGAGTAAAAATCAATTTTCCAGAGAATAGAATCTAAATTGGTCATCAAAATAAAGTTGAAGGTTGTTCGGTTGCCAATGAGACCAATGTGAGGAACATATTTTGTTTGTATTTAGGGCATTGAAGAATCAATAGAGTAAGAGCTTGGAATAGTTTTGAGTCTGTTAGTAAACAGGGAATCTGAGAAAAAATAGACATCCCAGGATATTGCTTGTGATTGTGCTTCTAAAAATAATGAGTAAATAGCTTTATGTACAGATGCTCCTTTATGTACTATGTATAATGAGGTTGTATCCATAAACCCATCATAAATTGAAAGCATCAGAATTCAAAAATGCATTCAATACATCTAAATTACCAAACAGAAAAACTGAGCCTAGTCTACCTTAGGCAGCTCAGAATTTTTACATTAGCCTACAGTTGGCCAATATCATCTTATGCAGATCCTATTTTATATTTAAGTATTGAATATTTTGTTAAAATTTAATGGTTGTATCAGCACTTGAAGTATGATTTCAACTAAATGCATATTTTTTCACAGCATCATAAAGTTAAAAATTTAAACTGAACCATCATAAGTCAGGGACTATCTGCATATGCTAAGGAATTAGTGGACACTGTCTAGGAGGGCAGCTGTTCCTGAGTTTGAGGACTTGACTACTTCTCCATTAATGTGAAAAATGACCCTTACAGACCATTGATACGCCACTTTAATAATTTTAGAATTATAGCCACTCTTTACTTATTGAACTGATTTAAATGTAGCACTACCTTATATGCTTATAGGATCTCTCCCAGATTACAAAGACCAGATATTTTTTTCTTTTATTATTTTCCATTCACCTATTTGGGAGTTCTGAATCTACTGTGCCTTCAGTTGATACTACTGATCATCCCTCTTGGTACATAGGATCAGTAGGAGGTACAGCAGATGGATGAAAACATGTGACAACTGAGCTGGTAATCTGATAATTGGGTGTGGTGGGGGTAGAAATGCTTTGATGGCTATTGTCTTAACAGCTATCAGGGAGTCCCACAAGTGATTCTTGAGATTGTATTTTATTTCTTAAAATTTCTCCTTGGGCAATAATCATTATTTCTCAAGTCTCTTCCTGAGGAAATTTCTCATTGAGACTCAAAGAAAACTCTATCCTACGTATTTTACTTTGTGGTCAAGCCCATATTCTTCAGTACCTTATTGCTTGCTTATTATGAGAAAGTAGCATTCAAAATCTATATTGTTCATAATACTTATTATAATGACTTATAGAAACTGCTATATAAATAATAAACTTCTAGCTTTTTGGTAAAAAGGTGCAATTTTCTTCTTAATATCTTGTGATATAGAAAAAAAAGGTATAATTTTCTACTTTCGTTTCCAGAGTTCCATTGATTTGATCAATAAACATCGTATTGAATGGAGTTAAATTGAAATCATTTCCACTCAGATCAGGAACGAGGCAAGGTTGCCCATTGTCTCCATTGCTCTTTAACATTGTAATGGAAGTTTTAGCCATTGCAATTAGGGAAGAAAAGGTGATCAAGGGTATCCATATAGGGTCAGAAGAGATTAAACTTTCACTCTTCGCAGATGACATTCACTATTAACTAAGGTAGACTCTGACTGGATTGAAGATTTAAACTTAAGACATGAAACTATAAAAATACTACAAGAAAGTGTAGGGAAAACACTTGAATAAAATGGCCTGGGTGAAAAATTTATGAGGAGGACCCCCTGGGCAATTGAAGCAACATCAAAAATACACTATTGGGACCTGATCAAACTAAAAAGCTTCTGCACAGCCAAGAACACAGTAAGTAAGGCAAGAAGACAGCCCTCAGAATGGGAGAAGATATTTGCTGGTTATGTCTCTGACAAAGGTTTAATAACCAGAATCCACAGAGAACTCAAATGTATTAGCAAGAAGAAAACAAGTGATCCCCTCTTAGTGTGGGCAAGGGACTTGAAGAGTCTGAAGAAGACAGGCGCATGGCCTACAAACATATGCAAAAATGCTCACCATCCTTAATCATCAGAGAAATGCAAATCAAAACTACTTTGAGATATCATCTAACACCAGTAAGATTAGCCCTATATCACAGAATCCTAAAATCACAGATGCTGGCGTGATTGTGGACAAAAGGACCACTTCTACACTGCTGGTGGGATTGCAAACTAATATGTTCCTTTTGGAAAGACATCTGGAGAACACTTAAAGAACTAAAAATAGACCTGCCATTTGATTCTATAATTCCTCTTTTAGGTATATATCCAGAAGACCAAAAATCACACTACAATAAAGATATTTGTGTCAGAATGTTCATTGCAGCCCAGCCCAATTCATAATTGCTAGGTCATGGAAGAAGCCCAAAGGCCATCGATCCACGAATGGATCAATAAATTGTGGTATATGTACACCATGGAATACTATGCAGCCATTAAGAAAAATGGAGACTTTACCTTCTTCATGTTTACATGGATGGAGCTAGAAAATATGCTTCTTAGCAAAGTATCCCAAGAATGGAAGAAAAAGTATCCAATGTACTCAGCCCTACTATGAAACTAATTTATAGCTTTCATAGGAAAGCTATAACCCAATTTTACCCCAGGAATATGGGGAGAGGGGAGGGGAGGGGAGGAGGAGGGTGGGTGGAGGGAGTATGATTGGTGGAATCACACCTATGGTTCATCCTATAAGGATACATGTGAATCTCTCTAAATGTAGAATATAAATATCTTAACACAATAACTACAAAAAAGACATGAAGGCTATGTTAACTGGTTGGATAAAAGTATTTCAAATTGTATACAGAAACAGTACACTCTACCCCATGATAGTATTAATGTACACT
>CAUYQV010109531.1:0-13443 GCA_963574575.1 Galagoides demidoff
GGAGCCCTTGAAATGTGTCTGGTACTACTGAACTAAATTTGTCCTTCTGTCTAATTTACATGTAAATTGCTAAGCTATTAGCGCTCGAGAGCCCACAGGCTTCCCCTGCAGCTATAAGATAGGTATAGAACCCAGGGTGCATCTTACAAGGGTACGTGTGAAACTTCCTAAATGTAGAATATAAATGTCTGAACACAGTAACTAAGAAAATGACATTAAGGCTATTGTTAACCAGTTTGATGAAAATATTTCAAATTGTACGTAAAAATAGCACACTGTACCCCATGATAGTATTAATGTACACAGCTATGATTTAAGAAAAAAAAAGAAGTGAAAATGGAAAACAACATGACAGAAACTATAGAATATAGCAAAAGCAATACTAAGAGGAAACCTTATAGCAATAGCAACTACAACAAAACAAATTAGAAAGACATTAAATGAACAACCTGATTAGGCACCTCAAGGAAGAGAAAAGTGATAAAAAGATCCAAATTAGTATAAGAAAATAAATAATAAACATCAAAGAAAAATAAATGAAATTGAGACTACACTAACACAAAACTTTGGTTTTTCAAAAAAATAAAAAATTCAGCAAATCTTTAGGTAGACTAACTAGAAGAATAGAGATAGGACCCAAATTAACTAAATCAGAGACATTTTTTCATGATAGCAGCTAATTGAGTTAGAAGAAACACATGTCAACATGATAAAGGCCATACTGGCAAAACTACAGTTAATATCATACTGAGTAAGAAAATGTGAAAGGCTTTCAACAAGATCTAAAAATAAGACAAGGATGCCTATTTCTACCACTGCTACTTATCATAGTACTGCAAGTCATAAGCACAGCAGTTAGACAAAAGAAAGGAAAGAAAGTGTATGCAATGGGAAAGCAAAAAGTTAAAATATGTTTGCTTTCACATGGCATGATCTTGTGTTTAGAAAAACCTAGACACTGCACCAAAGAACTCTTTGAACTAATAAAAAAGTTTACTAAAATTGCAGAACACACGACCAACATACAATAATCAATGGTTAATCTGAAAGAGAAACCAAGAAAATAATTCTATTTATAATGACTAAAAATTCCTACAAATAAATTTAACTTTAAAAATTAACATTCTTTACAAGAAAAACTGTAAATCAGTAATGAAAGAAATTGAAGAAGATACCAGAAAGGAAAAGTTATTTAATTCTCATAGACTGAAAGAATAAATATTGTGAAAATGTCTGTACTTCCCAAGGTGATCTACAGAATCAGAGAAATCTCTATCTAAATATCATTGGCATTATTTACAGAAATAGAAAAAAGCAATCCTGAAATTAATATGGAACCACAAAAGACCCAAAGTAGCCAAAGCAATGCAGAGCAAAATGAACAGAGCTTATATTTAGAAAAACCTAGACACCAAACTACATCATTTGAAATGTACTACAAAGTAATAGTAATCAAAACAACATGGTACTGATATAAAAACAAATACATAGACTAATGGAACAGAAAAGAGAACTCAGAAATAAAACCATTCATTTACAGCCAACTGATTTTCTATAAAGACACCAAGAACAAACATTGGAGAAAGAATAGTCTCTTCAATAAATGGTCTGGGAATATTAGATGTCAATCAGAAAAAAGATGTTAGATGCTTATTTCCCACTACTTAGAAAAAACAACCCAAAATGGATTATAGACTTAAATATAAGACCTGAAGTGATGAGAGGAAAACATAAGAAAAGCTGGACATGACATTTGTAAAAGCAAGTATATTTTGAACGAAATCTTAAAAAAGACAGACAATGAAAGCAAAACTAGAAAAATGATACATCTAGCAAGCCTCTGCACAGCAAAGAAAACATTCAAAAAATTAAGATACAATCTATATAATAGGGGAAAATATTTTCAAACTAAACATCTAGCAAGGTATGTAATAAGAATATGTGACATCCTACTTAATAGTAGTAGTACTACTACTACTAATAATATAATTATAAATGGGAAAAAATCATGGACACATATTTGTCAAAAGAAGATATACGGATGGTCAAAAAGTATACAAAAATAACCAATATCATTAATAATCAGGGACATGCAAGTCAAACTACAATGAGATCTCACCTCATCCCAGTTACAATGGCTATCATCAAAGACAAAATATAAATGCTGGAGAATGTAAAGAGATGGGAATTCTTATATACTTCTTGTGGCAATGTAAATTAGTACTGCCTTTGTGGACAAAGTGTGGAGTTTCTTCCAAAAATTAAAAATAGAGCTGCCCATTTCTTCCAGCAACTCCACTACTGGAAATAAATACAAAGGAAATGAAACCAGTCTGCCAAAATGATACTTGCACACTTGTGTTTATTGGAGCACTTTTTTCAAGATATGGAACCAACCTAAGTGTTTATCAATGAATGAATTAATTAAAAAATTGTATACATACACAATGGAATGCCATTAACACATAAAAATGAATGAAATTTTGTCATTTACAACAACAAGGATAAACCTAGAGGACATTATATTAAGTAAAATGCGCCAAACACATAATGACAAATACCACTATATCTCATTCTTATGTGAAATCTGAATACATTAATCTCATACAAGTAGAAAATAAAGACCATGAAAGTGAGGTGATACATGGTTGGTCAATAGATACAAATTACAATTAGGAGAAATAAGTTCCACTTTTTGTTGCATAGTGTTGTGACTATAGTCAATAATGTATTCCACACTTTTTTTTTATTAAATGATGGCTGTGTACATTAATGCAAACATGGGATACGGTGTAGTATTTTCATATACAATTTGAAATATTTTTATCAAACTGGTTAACATAGACTTTGTCATTTACTTAGTTATTGTGTTAAGACATTTATAATCTAGTTTTAGAAAGATTCACTTATACCCTTATAAGACAGACCATAGAGGTGGTCCTTCCAATCACCATCCCTCCACTCATCTGCCCTACTTCCCTCCCCTTCTCCACCCCTCCCCATATTCTTGGGCTAGAATTAGGTTGTAGCTTTCATTTGAGAGCTATAAATTAGTTTCATAACAGGGTTGTATACTTCAAAATAGCTAGAAAAGATGATTTTGAATATCTTTACCACTGGAAGCCATAGTGTTTGATCATTAATATATGTATATATTTATCAAAACATCACACTGTAAAATTAACATGTGTGAAACAAAAACAAAGTGAAAAAATAAAAATAAATCTATGGACTCACACTTGTGATTTTTAAATTCCATAAATCTACAGCAATCTAAACAGTGTGGAACATGGCATAAGGAAGATATAAAGATCAAATAGATTTGATAATCCAGAAATAAACTCTCACACTAATGGTCAATTAATATTCTATAAAGTTTTTTAGACAATGCAATGGGAGAAAGAAGGGTCATATCAACAAATTATACTGGGATAACTGGATTTCCACATGACATAAAATTAGGTTGCACTCTCTTTCTTACACCATACTCCAACATTAACTCAAAATAAATTAAATATATAAAATCTAAAACTAAAAAATTCTTACAAGAAAAGAGAAGTAAAATTTTGTAACCTTGAATTAGGCAATGATTTCTTAGATATACTGCACAAAAGCACAGCAACAACAGAAAATAATTAATGTATAGGATTTCATAAACTTTTCAATTTTTATGTTTCAAATAACACACAAAAATAAAAAGAGAATCCACTAAATGGGACAAAAATATTTACAAACTCCACATCTGATATGGAATTTTTATTCAGAGTATGAAAAAAAAACCCTACAAATTAATAATAAGAAGAACCCTACTAAAACTGCAACAAAAAAATAACTGGGCATTGTGGCGGGCACCTGTAGTCCCAGCTACTTAGAAGGCAGAGGCAAGAGAATCACCTCAGACCAATAGCTGGAGGTTGCTGTGAGCTGTGATGTCATGACACTCTACCATGGGAAATAAAGTGAGACTCTGTCTCAAAAAAATAAATTGGCAAAGTATTTAAATGAACATTTCTCTAAAATAGATATAAAAGTGTCCAAAGAGCACATGAAAATATGTGTTCAGCATAATTAGTTATTAAGAAAATGCAAATTGGAAACCACACTCACTATAAACTATAGTTTAAACCACACCCACACACCCACTATAAACACCAACTTACACCCACTAAGAAGGTCATAGTTTTCTTTTCTTTTTTTTCTTATTAAATCATAGCTGTGTACATTAATACTGTCAGGGGGTACAGTGTGCTGTTTTTATATACAGTTTGAAATATTTTCATCAAACTGGTTAACATAGCATTCATGTCATTTTCTTAGTTATTGTGTTAAGAAAAAAGGGATATAATAAGTGTTAGAAAGAAAGTAGAAAATTTTAAATCCTAACCAAAAGTGGATCTACCATTTGAGCCTGTAATTTCTCTACTAGGTATATACCCAGATGATCAAAAATCATTTTACAACAAAAATAGTTTCACCAGAGTGTTTATTGTAGCCCAATTCATAATTGCCAAGATGTGGAAACAGCACAAATTTCCATCAAACCATGAATGGATTAACAAATTGTGGCATATATATACCATACTATACATCCATAAAAATAATGGAGACTTTACATCTTTTATGTTTACCTCGATGGAACTGAAACATATTCTTTTTAGTAAAGTATCTCTAGAATGAGTGGAAAAAAAGTATCCAAAGTAGTCAACACTATTATGAAACCAATATATAATCACCTACATATTCATACTAATGATAAAACAAAACTATAGTCCAGAAAGAAGGAAGAAAGAGGAGGGAGTGGGGAGGGGAGGGGGGAAGCTGACAGGAGGGAGGACATTTGGATGGGAACTCACCTATTGGACACAATGCAATGGTATATTTCAAAACTATTAAGAGTAGAATATAAATGTCTTACCAGAACAAATAAGTAAGTGAGGTGATGGTTATATTACTCAGTTTTATGTAAGTGTTCCACATTGTATATCAAATTAGCACATTGTATCCCATAAATGCATAAATGTACACAGTTAATATTTAATAAAAAGTTTAAACCCATACAGTGGATTTATTTTTTAACTGTTTTATAATTGTGTCCCACCCCCAAAAGGAGGAGCACACCCCTTGACACCACACCCCCTCTCTTCTTCCCTTTCTCAGCTCTCCCTATTCCATACCCCCCTCTGTGTATTAAGACCTTAATTGTCCTCATAACAGAATTGAATATATAGGATTCTTATTTCTCCATTCTTGTGATGCTTTACTAAGAATAATGTATTCTACTTCCATCCAGGTTAATACAAAGGATGTACAGTCTCCATCTTTTTAGTGGCTGAATAGTATTCCGTACACCACAGCTTGTTAATGCATTCCTGGCTTGGTGGTCATTTAGCCTGTTGCCACATTTTGGTGATTGCAAATTGAGCTGAAATAAACAGTCTAGTACAAGTGTCCCTGTGGTAAAACGATGTTTTGTTTGTTTGTTTGTTTTGTTTTTTTCCTTCTGGGTAGGTGCCCAGCAATGGGATTGCAGAATCAAATGGGAGGTCTACCTTGAGTTCTTTGAGGGTTCTCCATACTGCCTTCCAAATTGTTTTTATTACTTTTTAGTCCCACCAGCAGTGTAAAAGGGTTCCCTTCTCTCCACATGCAGGCCACCATCTATAGTAATGAGACTTTGTAAAGTGGGCCATTCTCACTAAAGTTAGATGATATCTCAGGGTGGTTTCGATTTGCATTTCTCTAATAATTAGGGATGATGAGCATTTTTTCATATGTTTGTTAGCCATTTGTCTGTCTTCTTTAGAGCAGGTTCTATTCATATCTCTTGCCCAGTTATTTAAGGGATTGTTGGCTCTTTTTATGTTTATTAATTTGAATTCTCTGTAGAACCTAGTTATCAAACTTTGGCCTGAATCAAAATATGAAAATATCCTTTTCTTGTTTGTAGGTAGCCTATTTACTTAGGTTGTTGTCTCCTTAGCTGTACAGAAGCTTTTAAGTTTCATTAAGTCCCATTTGTTTATTTTTGTTGTTGCAATTGCTGTGGAAGTCTTTCTCATAAAGTCTTTTCCCAGGCTGGGAGCTTCCAGTGTTTTCCTGATACTTTCTTTGAGGATTTTAATTGTTTCATGCCTTAGATTAAGGTCTTTTATCCATCTTGAATCAATTTTTGTGAGTGAAGAAAGATGTGGATCCAGTTTCAGTCTTCTACATGTGGATATCCAGTTCTCTCATCACCACTTATTAAATAGGGATTTTTTTCCCCAGTATATGTTCTTGTTTGGTTTATCAAAGATTAGGTGGCTTTAAGATGTTTTTTTTTTTTTATCTCCTGGTTTTCTAAAGAAAATAAAATACCTAAGAATACACTTCACAACAGAGGTGAAGGACCTTTATTACAAAAACTATGAACCCCTAAGAAAAGAAATAATAGAAGTTAAAAAATGGAAGAACATACTGTACTCATGGCTGCAAACAATCAACATTGTTAACATGTCTATACTTCCCAAAGCAACCTATAGAGTCAGTGCTATCCCTATTACAATACCAACATCATACTTTACAGAATTATAAAAAATAATTATTCATTTTGTATGGGACAAAAAAAAATCCCCATGTAGCCAAGGCAATTCTTAGGAATAAAAACAAAGCTTAGGTAATCAGCCTACCAGACATACTGTGGATTTATTAAATGGTATAATTTTGGGAAAAAATTATCAGTTCTTCAAAAACATTAAAAGTAGGTTCAGTGCCCATAGCTCAGGGGTTAAGGTGGTGGCCCCATACAAGGGGGATGGCGGGTTCTATCCCAGCCTGACACCGGTCTGCTAAACAACAATGACAACTACAACAACAACAAAAGAATAGCCATGCATTGTGGTGGGTGCCTGTCATCCCAGCTACTTAGGAGGCTGAAGCAAGAGAATCACTTAAACCCAAGAGTGATGTTGCTGTGAGCTGTGATGCCACAACACTCTATTATGGGTTATATAGTAAGACTCTGTCTCAAAAAATATATATATTAAAAGCAGAACATTTCTCATCTCAGGTATATTATACTCAAGAGAATGAAAAAGGTATTTTTAGACTCTGTTTCCAAGGTTACTTCTGAACTGTGAGATAAAGAAAAGAAAGAGGAGAGACATCAAGAAAACTTGGCTAAGAGTTAAGAGTTTTAAGTGAGACAAGAACAAGATGGCAGATTAGAGATATCTCCTTGTGAGCTGCTCTCAGGAAGACTAGAGTCAAGGGAATCCAGGAACCACTAACTGGATTATCTGAACAAGAAATATTGTCATGAGGGCACAGTGATATGAGGGACTCCAGGAGCCTAGAAAGTTTCTATCTTTGTTATTGTTTTTTTAATGTATATTTTTTGTTAAGTCATAAACACATAGATTATGTATACATTAATTAATTCATTTATGGGGTACAATGTGCTGATTTTAAATACAATTTGGAATGCTTACATCAAACTAGTTAATACAGCCTTCACTTCATTTACCTAATTACTGTGTTAAGATATTTATACTTTATGCTTAATAGATTTGACATGTACCCTTGCATTATATACCATAGGTGTGGTCCCACCATTTACCCTCCCTCCATCAAGTCTCCTTCGTCCCTCCCACTCCCCTCCTCTTCTACACTGCTTTATTATTTTTATCTTTTCTTTCCTCTTTTCTTTCTTTCTGTGGATATTGTCCTACATTTCAAATTTTTCCCTTATATATCTCCCAATCAACAGATAATATTTCCCTTCCCAGTTTTATTTTATTTATCATTATTATTATTATTATTGTGTCTATTTAGTTATTTTTTTATTGGTGAGACAGAACTTTGCTCTGAGACCTTGCCTAAGATATGATCATTGGAACAATTGTTGGCTGGGAATGATAATTTTCTTGTTCACAGAGGCTTCAAATCCATGGGCTAGGGTGTTTCTCTAGATTAGGACTTCTAAGGGACCATATTGGCAGGTCCTTGCCAAGACTGACTGCCGATTTTACCCCGTATTTGACAAATATTGGTATTCCTTTTGCTTAGATAGGTGTGGAGCTCCGGACCTAGAGGACCTTTCTGCCCTGAATCCCAGTATCATGGAGATTATGTCACATACCCTACCAGGTACCATTATTATTCTTATTTTTTTTCTTTTTATCTATCTTCTGTTATTTTTAAATTTTCTTTGATTTTTTTTTCTTTTTCATTCTTTTCTCCCTTCTTACTTTGTTCTCCTCTCTTCTTTTTGTCCCTGTACAAAAAGAGCCACTCTAACATCCAAGCACAGAGACAAAGAAAATAACAGAGAAGAGGAAGAGAAAGGAGATAGAAGAGGAAGGAAGTGAACAAGAAGAAATACACATGAGGGAGAACTGACAAATAATTCTGGCATCATGAATAACTAGACAAGATCAATACTCCCCAAGGTATCATGAGAGACCTACTACAGAAGTTCCCACATATTAAGAAATTATGGAATGACAGAAAGAAAATTTAGAGTAAAACTGGCAAAAATAATAAAGAAAATAGAAGGGGAATTAGATATCAACCAAAGAAAATCCAAAAATTGACCCACGAAATAAATGAAAGATGTGATGAAATTGGAAAGAATATACTTATCCTTAAGAAAATGAAGAAGTCATTCAGGGAACTTAAAATATGCTATAAAGTATCAATAGCAGGATCATTCAGGGAACTTAAAATATGCTGTAAAGTATCAATAGCAGAATAAACCATAGACAAGAAAGAACATCAGAGCTAGAGGATAGGCACTTGAGATAACCTGAGTATTTGAAGAGCCAGAAAAGAAGAACACAAAAGCTGAACAATCTCTTAGAGAATTATGGGATTTAATGAAGGGTACAAACTTACAAATTATACATGTTCCAGAAGGAGAAGAGCGACACAAAGGTATGGAAGCCTTACTGGAGGGTATCATAACTGAAAAATTTACAATTATTGCCAGAGACTCAGACACATTCCATTTAGATGAATATCAACACTGATTCATCTCAATATGAGCAGAGCATCTCTTGGACATATTGTAATGAAATTGACCAAGGTGAAAATGAAAGAAAATTCAACAAGCAGACAGGAGTAAGCCCCAATTGACCTACAGAAGAAGATCCATAATGGAAGATTTTTCAGCTGAAACTTTATTAGGCAGAAGAAATTAGGCTGTGACTTTAAACTTACTCAAGCAAAACAGCTTGCAGTCTAGAATCTTGTATCCTGCCAAACTAATTTCAGATTTGATGAATTCAAATCTTTTACTGACAAAGAATCATTGAGTAAATTTGTCACAACAAGATCATCCCTGTAGTAAGTATTCAGATACATACTACACACAGATCATCACAATGGAAAACCAGAAAGACAAGTCACCCAGAAACAAAGGGTAAAAACCTACCTTAAACAAGTGATAAAATTAGAATTCAGACCTCCAGAAACCAAGGCAGAGAGTACTTCACCAAATATATCAATTCTCCCAATAAATGAGAATGGCTTGAATTCCTCACTAAAGAGGCACAGACTGCCTGAGTGGATGAAAAACTACATGTTAACTCCATGCTCCCTTCAAAAACATATTTAAATTCTAAAATCAAAACAAGACTCAGGGTGAATGGTTGGAGAACAATATTGTTGGGAAATAGAAATCCAAAGAAAAGAGGAGTCACAATTTTATTTATAAATACAAATAGAGTTGAAGCAGCTTACTGCAATGAAGTACAAAAAATATAGTTATTTGATTTGTGTGCAACCAGAAAAAATCCTTATATTGCTAAAGAAATACATAGTAATGAAAATAAAACTGGTGTAATCATTCTACTAGATTTCAGGCTATATTACAAGTCCACACTGATCAAAACAGCATGTTATTGCCATAAAAATAAACACATATACATATGGATCCAAATAGAGAATCAAGAGATGAAACCAGTCTCTTATCACCATTTGATCTTCAATAATGAAACCAAAAGCACTCACTAGGGAAATGAGTCCTTATTCAAAAAGTAGTGCTGGGAGAAATGGATAACAATAAAAGACTGAACTGTAAAAAGATGAAATTGGACCCACACATTTCACCACTTACAAAAATCGATTCAAGATGGATAAAATATTTAAATCTAAGGCATGAAATGATAAAAACATGGGAAAATGTTAGCTTGAAGGAATATTTTATGAAGATTTCTGTGGCAATAGAAACAACAACAAAAATAAACAAATGGGACTTAATTAAACTGAAAAGCTTCTGTACAGCTAAGGATACAACAATTAAAATAAAAAGACAACTTTCAGAATTACATAAAAATTTGGCTGTTATGAATCTGACAAAAGCTTGATAACTATAATCTACAGAGAACTCAAATTAATCAACAAAGAAGGAGAAAAATATCCCATTTATCACAGGATAAAAGACATGAACATAACTTTCTCTGAGGAAGACAGATGAATGGATAACAAACAGGAAAACATGCTCATTGTCCCTAATCATCAGAGAAATGAAACACAAAACCACCTTGATATATAACCTAACCCCAGTGAGAAGAGCTGACATCACAAAGTCCCAAAGCTGCATATGTTAGCATGGAGGTTGAGAGAAATGAATACTTTTACGCTGCTGTCGGATTGGAAAGTAAAACAGCCTCTTTGGAAAGAAGCGTGGATAATCCTCAAAGAACTCACAGTGGACTTTCCATTTCATCCTGCAATCCCATTACAAGGCATCTACCCAAAAGAAAAAAATATCATGTTATCATGAAGACACTTGTAATAGGTATTTTATTGCAGATTAATTGAAAATTACCAACATGTTGAAACAACCTAAATGACTATCGACTCTGGAATGGATTAATAAACTTTGGTATGTGTATATCATGGAATACTATTGAGCCACAAAACATGTTGTAGTCTTTATATCTTTTGTATTAACCCAAAGGAGTTGAAATACATTCTTCTTAGTAAAGTATAAGAAGAATAGAAAAGCAAGTACCTAATTTACTCAATATTAATATGAAGCCAGTAGACAATCTAATACATGCCCACATAAGAGAAAATCTCAGTTCAATTCAAGATTGGAGAAGGGGGACAAGGGGCAGAGAGTGGAGGGGGGATGGATGTGCTCTCACTTAATGGGCACAATGTAGGTATATGGCACAAATTCTAGGTGCATGACACTACAACAGGAGCTCTTGCTAACAAATGTAAACATTTTAACCTAATTGTTTGTACTCTCACATTAATCTCAAATAGCATAATAAACAAAAAACAATTCCAAAAATTAATGAAAGAAAAGGTTGGTACTTTGAAAAGATAATTGACATTAATAAACTTTTGTCCAGATTCACTAGACACAGAAAAGTAAGATCTTTAATAATCTCCATAAGAAATAACAAAGTAAAAATAACAACATATAACACAGAGATAAAAGAGATCAACTCTAATTATTAGAAAATACAGCCAGAAATTTGACAAAATGGAGGAAGTAGAACAATACTTGCAATCACACAACCTCTACAGACTTAACCAGGAAGAAACAGATCTTTTTTTAATTATTAACTCATAACTGTGTACATTAATACAGTCTATGAACCATAGATATGATCCCACCAATCACTTTCCTTCCATCCATCCTCCCCCCTCCTCTCCCCTCCTCTCCCCTTTCCCCATATTCTTGGGCTATAATTGAGTTATAGCTTTCCTATGAAAGCTATCAGTCAGTTTCATAGTAGGGCTAAGTACATTGGATACTTTTTATTCCATTCTTGAGATACTTTGCTAAGAAGAATAATTTCCAGCTCTATCCATGAAAAGATGAAGGAGGTAAAGTCTCCATCCTTCTTTAGGTCTTCATAGTATTCCATAGTGTACATATACCACAATTTATTGATCCATTCATGGATTGATGGGCACTTGGGCTTCTTCCATGTCCTAGCAATTATGAATTGGGCTGAAATAAACATTCTGGTACAAATATCTTTCTTGTACTGTGATTTTATGGATTTATAGTACAGTCTGATGTCTGGTAGCGTGATTCCTCCAGCTTTGTTTTTATTTCTGAGTAATGTCTTGACTATTCAAGGTTTTTTCTGATTCCATATAAAATGAAATATTAGTTTTTCAAGAACTTTGAAGTATGACAATAGAACTTTTATAAGGATTACATTAAAATTGTGTATTGCTTTGGGTAGAATGGACATTTCAACAATGTTGATTCTTCCTACCCAAGAGCATGGTATGTTTTTCAATTTGTTAACATTTTAAGCTATTTCTTTTCTTAGAGTTTCATAGTTCTCTTTATAGAAATCTTTCACGTCCTCTGTTAGGTTAACTCCCAAATATTTCATCTTCTTTGGCACTACTGTGAATGGAGTATAGTTCTTGACTATTTTTTCAGCTTGACTGCTGTTGGTATATATAAAAGCTAGTGATTTATGAGTGTTGATTTTGTAACCTGAGATGCTGCTATATTCCTTGATCACTTCTCAGAGTTTTATAGTAGAATCTCTGGTGTTTTCCAGATATGCAATCATTTCATCTGTGAAGAGTGAAAGTTTAATCTCTTCTGATCCTATATAGATACCCTTGATTGCCTTTTCTTCCCATACTGTGATGGGTAAAACTTCCATTACAATGTTAAAAAGCAATGGAGACAATGGGCATCCCTGCCTCATTCCAGATCCGAGTGGAAATGATAAAAATTTAATTACATTCAATACAATATTGGCTGTGGGTTTGCTGAAGGTGGCCTCTATCAATTTAAGAAATGTCCCTTCTGTGACAATTTTCATAAGTGTTCTGATCAAGAACGGATGCTGGATATTATCAAAAGCTTTTTCTGCATCAATTGAGAGAATCATAGGGTCTTTATTTTTCAATTTGTTTATGTGATGAATTACATTTATAGATTTACATATATTGAACCAGCCTTGAGATCCTGAGATAAAACTCACTTGGTCGTATAATTTGTTTGATGTGTTGCTTGATTCTGTTTGTTATGATCTTGTTGAATATTTTCACATCAATATTCGTTAGTGGTATTGGTCTGTAATTTTCTTTTCTTGTTGGGTCTTTTCCTGGTTTGGGGATCAAGGTGATGTTTGCTTCATAGAATGTGTTGGGTATTATTCAGTCTTTTTCGATGTTTTGGAAAAGGTTAAGTAATATACCTACTAGTTCCTCTTTAAAGGTTTGGTAGAATTCTGAAATGAAGCCATCTGGTCAAGGGCTTTTCTTTTTAGGGAGATTTTGTATAGTTCATATTATTTTTTTTAGTTTGTTTCATTTTGTTTTTTATTAAATGATAGCTGTGTACATTAATGCAAACATGGGGTATAGTGTAGTGTTTTCATATACAATTTGAAATCTTTTCATCAAACTGGTTCACATAGACTTTATGTCATTTACTTATTTATTGTTTTAAGATGTTTATACTCTAGT